>APFE030966020.1:0-16643 GCA_000404065.3 Pinus taeda | reverse complement strand
CTTTCAAAACAACAGGAGTTGGGGAACCTTTGACTATTTTCACAACCTCGGCCCGATGAGGGCAATCTCTTGCATAATGATCCTCTTCACAAATAAGACAAGGATATCAAGTTTTGCACTTTTCGTCATTGGTTTCCGACTTTTCTGTTTTCTCCTTTGGAAACTTGTCTGCTTTATTCTTCTTCTTACGCTTCTTCTTTCCACCGTTTTTTGATTTGGCCGTAGATGTCTCTACGGCGTGAATATCGGCGGAAATTTCAGGAGAAGATTCTCCTGTCGGGGAATTAGGCAGGGTGATTATAGGAGAAGAATTCTTAGAAGATTTCTTCTTGCTCGTTGTGTTCACCATACCAATCATACCATTAGCGGCATGAGATCCTGAAGGAGCAGTAGCAATTTGATTTGATTTTGGAAGATCTTAGATCTTCTCGTGTAAAGTACCTGACTAAGTGTAAACTAAGTCAAGGTATTGCGCCTCAGCAATAACTTGCTCCTCAGTAACTACGCCGGCCTTAGCTACGTCTTCAGTAATCTTCGGTAATAATGATTTAACAAACCATTCAGCTAAGATTTGGTCCGAGATAAAAACTTTCACTAACCTCCTTCAACGTTTCCATTCATGAATATGATCGGAAATATAAGTGGACGTCGATTGTTTTAGTGAAGTTAGTAACTCCGTGTCGTTATCGTATCTGATCGGCAACTGAAAGTGAGTTAAGAACGAGGTAGCTAACTGACTAAAATTGTAAAAAGAGGCCCGTGGTAACTCAATGTACCACTTGGCCGCGAGACCAATGAGTGTACGCTGGAAAAGAGGTAAGTGGATCGAATCATCCGAGATAGAATTTGAGGCACACCAGAGGTGGTAAGTCATCACATGATTTGACGGGTCTTCTCCAGACTTACCTTCGAACCTGGGTATGTCACTGGGCAACTTATTCGGCATTGGTGGCCAAAACGGAAGATAATTGATTGGATCGTTCGTTAGGCGCGACAAGTCTGGTAAATCCAAAGTTGCGATAAACGGCAATTGCCGGTTCAGATCCCTAAAACTAGAGGTCATTACACCAGCCCCAGGAGGAGGATATCCAGGATAACTTGGAATAGGAATCGCGTTTGGGATATTGTATCCTCCCAGAAAACCAGGATTAACCGGACCGTACTCGGGTTGTTGAGGTTGTTGATAAGTGTACCCAGGATATAGTTGATACTGGTAGGTTGGTTGCTGCGCAACATGACCATATTGAGGTTGGTACTGTCCCTGGTATGGAGATTGAACAAATTGAAGTTGAGAAGTAACAACCGTACTTCCTACAGGCATCTGGACCGTAGATTCAGACTGAGGTAAAGAGGTCTGAGGAACAGATGCAGGAACAGTAGAAACCGGAGCTGCTGATACTCCAGAAGAAGGTGGGGTAGATGAGAAGATGTTGCAGTAGTTGCAGCAGACGTTTGAGGCGGAGTACGAGGTGTACTAGGCCCAGCCTGAGAAACTACAGAAGGTGCAAAAGTTGGAGCCGTAGACTGGACGGGTTGCTAAGATGGACCAGCGGCCTGTCCAGGTTAGGGTGACGACTGCACATTCAGTTGCAATACCTGTGGATTTTGAGAAGGATCCCACACCAAATTTGTTCCTGGGTATTGACCTTGAGGATATGGAGGACCATAACTGGGTTGAGGGTAAGATTGATAATACGGTTGACCTGAAGGCAGTTGGTAACCTTGAGATTGATACTAGCCTTGGGGTTGATAACCCTGAGGCACATACTGATACTGGGGTTGACCTTGAGGTACGTAAGGATATTGATTTTGGGGCGCATACTGATATTGAGGTTGACCTTGAGGTACGTAAGGATACTGGGGTTGACCTTGGGGTACGTATTGGGTCTGGGGTTGACCTTGAGGAATCTATTGTCCCGTAGGTATGTATTGTCCTTGAGGTTGGCCCCCAATCGCAAATTGAGTACCTTGAGGTTGCCCCCCAGGCAGATATTGAGTACCTTGAGGTTGCCCCCCAGACGGTAACTGACTGCCTTGAGGTTGACCTGACATCATCAGAATTTCTTCTGCACTCAACTGACCACTACTTGCAGATAACAACTTTTGTTCGATAGGACGAGGAGATGCTCCTGAAAAAGTTCCAGAAATGGACTGATACCCAGCAGGAACAGACAGACCGCCATATAAATAGGCTTTCGGAGATGACGGAGTAGACATATATACAGGAGTAGTAAAACCTCCGGGTGGAAAAGGAATATGAGGTGGAGAAAAACTTGACATTGAGTTGTCTAAATAATTTGTTAACGAAAGATACCAAGTAGTACTTCTAGGAGGACTGTAAAATATGGATTCACGCTCTCTTAGATCAATAGTAGTTAGATCTTCAAGGTAAGAAACACCTATTTCTTCTTCTAGAGCAAGCTCTTCAATAGAAATCAAACGAGAAGGAAGATTTTCGGTGATAACTCGTTCTACCCTGGGTGAATCAGGAACACTAGAAGTTGGAGTAACAGGTTCAGATATTTGAGGTTCTTCACCTATATCACTAGTAATGAAACACTACCAGTAAGCTCAGAAACTGCAACAGCTTCAGGATTATAACCTGTTTCTAGATTTTGGTAATCTGGATGGACTACCAACAAAGACTCTCCTTCTTCAGGTGGACCTACTCTATTGCCACTAGGAGGAGTTACAAGGATTTTCAAACCTTCGTAATGATCCGGGACCTCTTCAGGAGGTTCACCCCACAATCTACGGGATCTCCTCAACAAATCGGCCATGGTAACAACCTCAGGTGACTCGCCCCGAATTCTATGGGACTGTCTCGGTAATTCAACCACAGCTAAAACTTTTAACTACTGCACAGGAAAACAAAGTAAAATCTCAAAGCAAATCACCTAAAGTCACTAAAGAACCAATCAAATTTGAAACACATGCCTAAAGAATCTAGGGCATCAAACTACACACAAACAGTAAGCTCTCCAGACCAAAAACACTAGTTGGTGATGAAATTGAACCTCGTAGGATTCAGTACAGAAATGGTGGGTGGAACAGTTACCCCGACAACCTGCTTAATGAATAGACTGGACCAAGTTCCTCCACTTTAACCGTCTCGAGTGAAGTGAACCCCCCAGAAAATCCAGGTGAGTCTAGCCGACGTCTGCTCCAGGTACAGTGGGATCTTCCCGCCACCGTCACCTTGGGTAGAATCCTAAGATTATGGCCACTAAGGTCACCAACAGCAACAAGTACACCTGGGGGAACAGTCTACACTCCGATAGCACGCAAGGGCAGAGTAACAAGCTCAATCCCCTTACCGGCTCCTTGACAATGGTCAATCCAAGGTTTACCGATAAGTGATCCCTAGGCTCCTCTAAAAGAGGTTTACCGTTTGTAATACGTGCGTGTCTGGCGTCGTTCCCAACGAGGGAGGATTGATCCCCTCACTGGTTCGGACACGAGCTCGTGCTTCTCCTTTAAGAGGAGCTTTCCCAGAGCATAAATGCAACAACTGGATTTATCCTATCACAAGATAAGCTACTTGTTTGGTTTTGTAGTCTTGGAGAGTTAATTACTCACCTACTCCAAGACACTAGCCTGATCTATATTGGTGCTTCAGAGCCCTAGTAAAAGAAAATTTCTAAGTTGATTTTACTTTAAGCGTTGATTTTAATGGCTGTTCTTTAAGACAAAGGGTAGCGGAGATGAAAATGATGGTGTGTAGACTCGACTCAAATCCACTAAAAAGATGCACCTAGGATGATTTACACTACTTTACTTTTTCAATGAATTCCCTAATTAAGAGAGTTGGAGAATGCAAACTTTTGAGAAAAGCAACTTTCTTAATAGACAATCAAAGAAACAATCTCTTTATCTTTTCCAAGCATACAACACATGACCACTCATTACTTGCACGAAAAAATACTTTTTCTTTCAAAAACTTCAAATGCTACTTAAAACAAACTTCGCAAAGGAGATCCTTTTGTATTTTTCCTATTTAATAAAGCATGTAAAACTATTCTAATCAAAAGCAATTTCAAGATCTATAAAATCTATGAAAAAATCACTCAAAAGCAAATCAAAAGGAAATTTATCTAAAAGCAAATCTAAAGAGGCAAAAGCCTACTAAGATGATTCCAGGATGTTTTACTCAGAAACAATCAAACCAAGGACCAGTTCATGCAGAATCATAAACCAGCCAAAACAAAAAATCAAACTCTTTTTGTTATTTTCTTAAGAATGAAATTCACAACTTCAATCAACAAGCTACTTTGAAATTCCACAAAGAGACAACACAAAGGTAGGTTGCTCACACAGGTAGATTTTACGACAGGTCCGACTCCTAAGAAGACTGACAAAACCAGAGAGATCCAAGGTTTCACAACTTCTAAAGTCAAAGTCACTACAGGACCAATGCAAAAATCAAACCCTAAGGCTAGAACTTCTATGAATTTCACTAAAACTCTTGACGCTAACGAAACAAGTTCAAGTGAAGATCTCTGACAGATAACCAATGGATCTGGGTAGTAAAAACTAAGGAAAGACAAAATCTAAGGGAAAAAAATGGAAAAAAAAGGAAATTTCTCAATTTTTGATAGGGTACGCAGGCAGCCTGTTTGCACAGGTGCGTGCACGTTCTGTGTACAAAGCTACGGTGTGTACAGGTACGCACTGTGATCAACTCAGAGGGTGCGTACTACTGAAAAATTAAGAAAACCTAAAATCTAACTTAACTCTAAGCTAGCCCACCCAAATACATAGTCAAACAGCCAAAAACCAAAAAAGAAATGACTCTTTTCAGATCAAAGTGTCATTCAAAGGAAAAATCATTCACATTAATGGATCCCCAGTATGGTCGCCAATTTTTCATGTGGAAAGAGTTAATCTTGCGGACAAAACCAACCTCCCTAGAAGCCTAAGACTTTCTAGTGACAAACAAGACAATTAAGAGCAATCCTTCTCTAAACATGCATTTACCATACAAGAAATCAAGTGTTTTAGATCCTACCTGTAGTCCAACGTTGTTGTAGTAGTCCAGCCTCGTCGATCCGGATGAGCTCCTCCTTCACTTCGAAACCTGCATTCACTAACAATCAAACGATTACATAGCACCTGAATATCTCATAAAATAAACATATTCAACATATAGACCAAGGAGTATATGAAACAATTCATTAATAACAAATTGTTGAGAAGAATGGACTTATTGTATTAATAGGAAACAAAAGAAACCATTACAACCTGAGCCTTGGTGTTTTGCAAGTTCCTCCCAGGGTCCAGCAAGAGTTTTCCTTTACTTTGATAAGCTCACCCACTTCCAAATGAAACAAGAAAGGATGGTAATCTCTCCTTACAAGCTTCTACAAGGAAGTCCTAATTCCAGCAGCATCTACCCTTTGGAATGTTCAGCTTTCAACCTCCCCTCCTCTGGCCCAATGCCTGTATTTATAATGTTCTAGAGGAAGTTAATCAGGTGCACCATCAATGGGATACTCCCCTCTTTTGGATGGGTAGTTCCTCTCTTGATGGGATAAGTTCCTCTTTCATAGGGATGCATGAACCATCTGGAGGCGTTCAATACACGTCAAACAATCTTCTAGAATGCTCTAGAAATGACCACAAGTAACTTTTTTAAGATGAAACTCACGCCTTTTGACCTTTACAGGAGTACGCACCCATCCCTTGACTTACAGAGCATACAAGTATGCAAGTACAATGAGCTTGGGATGCGTACACGCAGGTAAGGTAGAGAGAACCTGCGTACCCAGAGATAAACATGATTTTTAATGACTTTCTCTCTTTCTTGAAGTTTGACATGGAGGGCAGAGGTATAAGGCTTGACAAGGAGGATAGTATGACTATTGATGGAGCCATACTAACTGCAGATAGTCATGGTGAAAAATTTTAGTGTAACAACAGTTGTTCTGTAATTTCTGTAGATCCATAGGACATGATGTGCGCACTTGTAGAAGTTAGGAGCTAATGATGGATCAAACTCATACCTATGGAGTTCAGGCCGAAATGCAACCCCTTGACCAGAACACAGGGTTAGCACGAACTAGATTTCAAGGGCGCAGACGAGGCTGAGGTGGAGGAGGACCAGGGAGAGGTCGCAGACAACTGGTCTGTTACAATTGCGGAAGGCCATGGCATTACGCCCGCGATTTCACAAATCCAGTGTGGCCATAATTTTTGTATTGCACAATGTTTGATCATGAGACAAAGGAATTTCCCACACTAATAGCAAGGTTGCACGCTAAGGGAACACTCCAACCTCCCCTGACCTACAAATGATGAGGTTTGAGCTGCACGAGGATGACCCTAATGTAAATATCATGCTCCGGAGTGGAATTACAACAGGGGATGACAAAGGCAAGCAACCTGAAGAAAGTACTTGGATTCACAAGGCTCCCACTAAGGAACCAGAATTTGATTTGGAGCGCGTTGAGGAGACTTTCATGGAAGCTAAGAAGAGCTTCGCAGAGGCCTCCACCTTAGGAACTAAAGATAGACTAGAACCTAAACTGGATCCATCAAAGCTTACTACATTCTTGGAAACATGCATGAAGCTACTACACGACAACAAGGCTATGAGGGGACTGCAAGAACTCATAAATAGATGCACTAGGACCGCACCAAGGGAACCACGTGTAGTCTAGAAGCTCGAGAAACACGCGACGCGAACAGGAAGAGAGATGATATTGACTGCGTAGATTGGGGAATTTGAGATGGACCAAGTAATTCTGGATCTAGGATCGGAAGTGAACATCCTGCCAAAACAAACATGGGAGCACATGGGCAGGTCTACGTTGCAATGTGACCCATATCCAACTATGAATGGTGAATCAGCAAAAGATCCTACCTATGGGGAGACTGAAGGGAATCACAGTAGATGTGGAAGGAGAAAGCGCGCTAGCAGATTTCGAAGTGATAGAAATTGTTGATGACAGCAATCCATACCCTGCGTTATTGGGAATAGATTGGGCCACTGGCATGAATTGAGTAATAAATCTGAAGAAGCGCAAGATTATCTTTGAGAAAAATTCACTGTGTGTAGTGGTACCCTTAGACCCTGCAGAAGGAATGCACTACACAAAGCTAGTATGCAACAATGACAACGACGATGATCTGGATTGCATCTACAAGATAACCACATGGGAGCAGGATTAGGTAAACCCAACCGCAGATGGTCGAGTCTCTTGGGAGAACGAAAGCTCCTGCACATCAAATTCTGATGAAGAAATGAAATGGTGGTGGAACCAATTACACAAGGTAACTACGCTCAACTGTAACATGATGACAAGATCGTTGCGTTGCGTAGTGATAGAGGTAAGACATTTTCCTACGTATGATGGGTTGGACGAGGTAGATTACTTCCTAAGCAAATCTGAAAAAGAAGTACCCGAACAACAGCGTTTCAGCGCTCTGAAATGGGTACTGTGCGCTACGCCCACAAGATGGTGGGGCATGCACTAACAGATTTTTGAGGACTGGCGCAAATGCAGAAGAATGATGCACATACGGTTTGGAAAGCCACCAAGGTGACTCACAGGCAAGAGTGTCAGATGAACCAGCCCACGCTCCCACCTATCCAGGTGGATGCAGGCATTTGGTGTGGTAGGAGACAAGATCAGTAAGCAAGTGCGAGTAAGGCAATGGCACGAACAACCTCTCCGATTGGAACCACAGAGTATGGAAAGACCAAGTGCGTCGAAGGACATCCACATAGAAGCCTTTAACAAAGTATGTGAACTGCTGAACTAGGTCAACACTGCAAAGTGAACTGACTGGCACCTGTGTGTACCAACGGTTCTATGGGCTTATAGGACCGCGTGCAAGAACCTGACGGCGCAGGCACCCCTGAGGCTAGAATGTGAGGAAACCGGGGTAATCCCCATGGAGCAGGAATTGCCTAGTGTGTGCATGGCAGTACCAGCAGATATGATGGTTCGCGAAACTGTGAAAGAATGAATCACACAACCGAAAGAAGCAGAACTATTGAGACTTGAGGAAGAAGTCCAACAGGCCAATTTTAGGCTCCAAGAACTTGAGAAGGAAAGAGTGTGATTAAGGAAGAAAAGCACTCCAGTAGAAGCAAAATTCAAGAAGAAGGAGGACGAAATAAAGGAATATTTTCTCGATAGGAAGACCAGGGTGGAAAAACGGGGTGCGCATGACCCCGTTGACAAGTTTGAGGCCTGTTGCCATGAATTGATCAGTCTAATGCCTTGGCTTGGACCACAGATTACTAAGTGAATCAACTACGGTAGTGCATTGTCGATGGTAAAGTGCGCGATGCCACCTGTAACAATGAAAGGTGGGTATTTCCCAAGGAAATTGATGGATGACAAGATGAAACTTTACACAGGTGGTGCAAGCAACTGACTAGCTAAGGGAAGTACAATATTAGTGCTCTAGGCAGTTGAAAGGAAGCGTGGGACTATAAACTACTCTACCTAGGGATTGCGCGACGTTGGAGCTGCGCGCAGAAGAAAAGAGTCACAAGATCCACGACCATGCATGGGGGGGTACACTGCTGCATGGATTGACCTGAAAATGACTGCTGAAGTCACTATTCATGATGGGATGCTCAACTTGAGACCAAATGGAGTGGGCAGTAGGCATTTAAGATGATATTTATGGGAAATATTTGGGAAAATATACCGCCAAAGGAGCATTAATGACCCAGATTTGGTGGGAATGGTCGAATTCAAATTCCAAAAGCGCTATAAATTACAAAAGGCTTCCCAGCAAACAACCCTTGGTCATTTTAAATTGAGCTATCGAGCAGCACCTTGTTTGTTTTGTGCCAAGTGTTGATTGAGCTCCAGAGTCCGCGAGTGCTAGAATTTTGGACAAACACGATGGCCGCATCTGAAGAAGTTAAGAGAACCCCAGCACAAATCACCAAAGGAACTGCACCAACCCTAATTGTGGGGGATGCACTAGAAGGCACCAGGACCGTGGTATAAATCCTGGAATCACCACGTATGCCAAGGCAAAAGAAGGACAAGCAAGCGATGGTTCCTATACGTGTGTCCCCGCGGAACCTGCTGCGCACCAAGTTAACCAGGGAAGAAAATGGAAAAGCGATTACTGTGGAAACAGATGAAGAGGAGGAGGACTTGGAGGACCTCATCAATGAGGAAGATGAGCACAAGGGCATGGAGGTAGAAACTGAGCCTGCGCACCCTCCAACAAATCTGCCTACCTATATCCCCCCGCGGAAAGGGAAGGTGAAATTACCTAAGGATCTTGATGCGAGAAAGAGTGCCCTCCAGATGCCACTCCTCCTGGACGACATAATCTTCAAAGGCCTGCACCTAGGAAGGGTACCCAGCGTAAAATTTGAAGATTGGGATCTCCTTGACCATGAGAAATTCCCTCACCTCAAGACCATGCAACTCATGAAGACGAAACAAAACACCCTGGTGGGGATTATCAAATTGGAGCTGCGGAAGTGTTTACATGGAGTGGAGAAGGCATGCCTATTATGCCTACTCTTGGTACGCATTTTCACCGCACCCCCGTAGCAATATTAGTCATCAGGCAGCTCCTCTGCCTAGTGCATGATGGGTGTTTATGGTTGGAGGAGCCCATCCCCATCACGGAGCATTTGATTCACCACATCACCCCACTGCCATGAAAAGGAGAGGACCCCGTGAACATCTTAGAAGGGAAGAGCAGTGATCTGGTTGTTGCGGAGATGATGAAAAAGAATTATAAGCTAGAGAAAAAGAGAAGGGGCTATGCCATATCCAGCATCAGTAATAAGGCCGTTAAAGTGGCGACCCAAATATTGGCAAGCAAGGTCATGTGCAAGTGTCGCGCAGACGAGGTGTTATGCTCTTAACCTACAAGATGATACCAGAATACCAAATATGCGAAGAAATATACCCAGAACATAGACAGTGAGAAACAACAGCAAGTATTTTATTATTCAGAAAGCAATTTTCACTTGCCTCTTCGAGGGGGCAACCTCCAATAGAGTCGAGCTCGATTACAAAATAAGACACGATGCTCCTTGCAGGGAGTCTCTATCCTTTATATATGATTCGTACATGCAATACCATGGAGCAATACCATGGTTCTTATTAATACCATCTATCTAATACCATGGCCCATTTGCAACTAACTATGGTCTCGTCATTAAATGCGGGTTAACCACTTACAATTATTAATATGGGCTTTATTGACTCTTTACTTAACTATACTTATGACTCGATCCTACTACATAAATAAGGGGGTTAGGGTGGGACCCTAACATGAGGTACTCGCGCCAGTGGTTGCACTAGCTAAACAATGCGTGGAGGGGGGTCCAGTTCAATTGGTCCAAGTTTTTGTGCCACGAATTCCTGGAGAATTGTCGCAAGGCCCAGGAACAAGGAAATATTTTCCACTATGCATGGCTTCTGTTGTGCATAGTACTGGTGATAGGAGAACTGCCAAAGGACATTCAGTTACCCACCATTAATAGGGATCTAACAGAGGCAACAAAGTACACTTCGTTATGGGCCACTAAGGATGCGAACCGAATCCGCGAAAGCAAGATATTCTGGGTGTTCATGGAGATGAACCTCAGAATGGGGATCAACCGCAAGCCGTTGTTGTCACTCACTGTCTACAATAGCTTGCAAAGTTTTGCAGAATTCAAAGCGGACTTCCACAAAGTCTATGTTAGAGTGTGCAAGGATCCGACCAAGAAATGGCATGAGTTACCATTCATAGCCATGGATGATGCAATATTTGGAGTAATGGATACATGGCCTCCAAAGTGGTGCGCCCCAGATCTCGCAGCAGTGGAAAAGACAGCTGCAGAACAGAAGAAAGATGAGGCCAAACTAGGGTTGCAAGAAAAGAGGAAATAGGAAGCAGCGGCAAGAAAAGCGCAAGAGGCACGGGAAGCTGCGCAGGTAGCAGCAACACAGAAACAGGTCACAGCAGTAGCAGCAACACACAAGGCGACAGAGCAGGTGTGTGAGGGCCAGCGGTCACCTTCACATGAGTAGGGAAAGGAGGTAGAAATAGAGGAAGAATAGGGCGGCACGGACCCACAAACAAAATCAACACTACTGAAGTGCCAGTGCCTCAGAGAGAAAATAGGGTCGCGCAAGAAAATGAAGGCCTCCAAGTTATCGATCGATTCGATCACTCTAACTGAGGGTGATTTACACGACATCAACAAAGCAGTACGTGATGTCACCACTGAGGCTCTAGGGTTTCGTGAAGGAGAATCGGATTTTGTTGGGGGCCCTCTGAGCATAACTTCAGGGTTTGTAGGTGCGTGCTCCTCATGTTGGTACCCTTTCAAATAGCCTTGCAGTAGGGACACTACAGCTGAGCAGATATTGTGTGCTCAAACATCCAACACCCTAGTACTTCTAGAAGGGTCACTAGTGACGACCAATGAGGCTTACAGCCCTACGGTAAGTGCACTAAAGGGCATAGGGATCAATAGGTTGCGCTCCCACGAGAGATGTTATATGTTCTGCAGGATGGGATTACTGTAGAACTCCGAGCTAGGGAGAACCGCATGTTGCAAGTGCTCAGTGAGCAAAAGATTAACATGGAACAACTGAGCTTGCAACATGATGAGGTGGTGGCACAGAACTGACAGATGGAATAGGCACTGGATGAATCTTATCGAATGGTCCCCAAATTGGCCATCCCAGCAGGGTGCGTGACGCGCATGATGAAATGATGAAGGTTCAGTTAGAGGTCAACCTTCAAATCGCAGAGCTGTGACTGAAGGCATAACCATCCACCCCTCTGGAATTCAGGGAACAACGCACTAGCGATATCGCAGTGGGATTTTACGAGATTGATGATGCAGTGCGAGACTGTACCAGCATGTTGGAAGAATCACTTGAGGTCCTCACAAACCTGCATGAGGACCCCAACATCCAGCGCCTTAAGACGGAGGTGCAAGAACACCAACAACAGTATGACAACATCTGAGGAATTGTGAAGATGGTGGTCCTCACTCAGAGGCTCGCACGGATGCAACAGGCCAAGGCGCTAAAGGAACATGTGGATGCGGCATGACATAAGGAAGCAGTCCTGAAGGCGCGCATTCAGCCTTAGATCGATGAGGCCTTCACCATCACAATAGAAATCAAAGGCAAGCTCACACACATGCAGGGGATGCACATACTGATGCAGTGAAGCACTACCTACACAGAGGTTTAGCACCTGCAGCAGATCTAGGAGGTAGTAGCTCAGTGCACTGCCGACCTTGCGGCAGTTTGGACATAGTTGGAGGGACTCCGCGCCAAGATCTCTGTGCTGACAAAGTGACTCGAGGGCGAGTCAAGATTTTTGTGTTGGGGGCCTGTTGGGCATGGAATCCCCCCAAGGCATGTTTTTGGGCTTAAGGCCCAAGTTTTGACCAAGTCTTTTGTAAAAGATCCATGAATTACTGGCGCGGGGCGTGAAAGTATAATAGAGTCATAGGGTTGTCTGCCCTAGCTTTTGTAATGTAATTTCGGCTAGATAGACCTACCCATGGTCCACAAATTATGGGATTGTATAAATAGAGAGAGGCTCTAAGTTTTAAAGGAGAATCAACGAAGAAAGGAAGGAATCAATAGAGTCTAAGTGCAGAGTGTGTCTTTGGGTTGTAGAGTAGGAGAAGGCTCTGCAGCTGAGTGCACAAAGGCCTAGTAGTCTGAAACTGAGTACGAAGACCCCTACAATTTAGTGCACAGGGCAGGTCGAGCCTGTAACAGTTGGAAAATCAATGAAGAGAAAGTTTACCTTATTTATGTGCATCTTTTTATGTTTCAATATATGCTTGGTTATAATTTGTAAATATACTGTTTATATGTTGCGCGAGATTATTTGAATGTATCGTATAACTAATTATAACATAAGGCATACAAATATGTGAAGGTAATTACTTGGTATAAGAGAATAAGTAAGGTCACAGGAGATAACCCGGAGTAGTGCGGAAGCTCCACAGTCTCTGGTTAGGGTTGCACGAAGGCAGTATATCAGGGCGTAAGGACCAAAAGGCACGCAAAGTAACCTGTACACAGGATCATCCAGTGAGACCATTCAAACCTCTCAGACATCTCAAGGGTGTGGAAACCTAGTTCTAGCACCCTCCCATACTACTTCGGGTGAGACCTCAGTTTGTGCTCCGCGTACTGTTGCCGAAAGGCCCAGTGGTACCGGGATTTTATTGGCTAACTAACTCCGAACCTGGGTCAGGCCCCAACAAGCCAACATTTCATCCTTATCTGGACAGTTTTGTGATAGTGTTTATTAATGATATATTAATATATTATAAGAATGAGGAAGAGCATGTAGAACACCTGGAAGCAATGTTAAAATTGTTGATAGAGCATCAGTTGTATGCCAAGCTTAGTAAGTGCAGTTTATTTCAGACCTAAATTCATTACTTGGGGCATGTTTCTTCCAAGGAATGTTTAACAGTGGACCCAAAAAAGATCAGAGCTATCATGGAATGGGCAACTCCTAGGAATGTAGAAGAGGTCATATTAGTCATGGGGTTAGTAGGTTACTATAGGAGGTTCATCATGAACTTATAACAAATTTTATATCCTATTACATATTTTCACTGAAAAGGAAAGAAGCTTTAATGGACTGAGGAGCGTGCAACTAGTTTTGAGCAATTGAAGCATTTTCTTACAAATGCTCCGGTCTTGAAGATTGCATAACTAGACAAAGAATTCATGGTATGTACAAATGCTTGCAGGAGAGGAATTAGTGGAGTCATGATGCAAGAAGGACATGTTGTATGCTATGAGCCAAGGAAACTGAATGAGCATGAGAAGAACTATGTGACTCACGATCTCTAGTTGGAAGTTATCATTCATGCATTGAAGATGTGGAGACACTATCTTCATGGCAAGAGGTTCATTCTGATGAGTGATCACAGTGGATTGAGGTACCTGTTTAACCAACCCAATCTGAATGCTAGGAAAGCTAGATGGTTGGCTACCCTCAGTGAGTTTGACTTCAATATCAGGTACATTAAGGGAAATGAAAATGTGGTTGTAGATTCTCTTAGCAAGAGAGTACATGTGAATCACATTGCAGCAGTGAGTTCTTATGGGACAGACTTGAAAGAGCAGATCTTACAGCCAAGATAACATGATGACCAATAGTAGTAGTTGAGGTATGCATTAAAACAACAAGGTACAGGCGATTAGGATGTGGATTATCATCTCATGATAGATGGATTGGTTAGATTTAGGGATAGATCTATGAGCTGGACAACAGTGAGATCAAGAAGCTTATCTTGAGGGAATTTCATGTTAAGCCATATTTAGGTCAATCAGGATATCAAAAGACTCTAATAGTTGTGAAGAATTTCTACTATTGGTTGGATCTGAAGAAAAAGATGGTTGAGTTCATTGCAACGTGTTTGTATCATTAGAAAGTAAAGGCAGAATGTACACCCAACTAATTTGTTACAGTTGATTCTGATTCTAGAGTGGAAATGGGAGGTCATTTCCATGGACTTCATTACAGACTTGTCGAGAACATCCAAGCATCATGACTCCATTATGGTTGTCATTGATAGGTTGACCAACATAACTAACTTAATTGTGGTGAATTCGATGAATTCAGCTAGTGACATAGCTCATATTTTCATTAGGGAGATAGTGAGGTTGTATGGTGTTCCCAAAAAGATCATATTCGATAGAGATGCCAAGTTCACTTCCAGGCTTTTGAAGGAGTTGTTTGCAGGTTTGGGGAAAAAAAATTCTTTTAGAATAACTTATCATCCACAGACAGATGGACATTCATAGAGGGTTAAAAGGATTATTGAGGACGTGTTAAGAATGTATGCCATGCATCAACATATGAAGTGGGAGGAGTATCTTCCACTAGTGGAGTTTGCATACAATAATGTGTATTAGGATTCCTTGAGGATGAGCCCATTTGAGGCTCTTTATGGTTAGAGTTGTAATACTCCCATTACCCGGAGTGACATAGTGAACAGGGTATTGATTGGACCAAACATGTTGGCTGAAATGGAATAAGAAATGCAGGTTATTAAGAGGAATTTGAAGGCAGCACAAGACAAGTAGAAGAGTTATGCAAATCAACATAGGGTATTTAAAGAGTGTTAAGTTGGGGAGCATGTGTAATTGCACATCAATCCTAAGAGGAGCTCCTTGAGTATTGGATCATGTGCCAAGCTGGCACCTCAATATTGCGGGCCTTTTGAAATCCTTGAGAGGATTGGATGAGTGACCTACAAACTTTCACTGTCACCAAAAGTGAAAGTCCATGATGTTTTCCATGTTTCAATGCTTGTTGATCATGTTATTGACTAGTCTATATTACTGGTGGAAATATGAGGAGAATTCCAACCATAAAATCCATATTGTAGCAAAAACAACTTGTACTCTAGACTAGAGTAATCGACTAGCTTAAGATACAACAGAAGCACTTTGGGCCCGATGAAGCTACATGGAAGATGTCTGATTATATGTGGTATTTATATTCTTCATTATTTATTGGTTCAAGAAAATGATTTTTTGGTATATGTATATGGATATATGGATGTTACTGTAGATATCACAATGAGTTGTGTTATAAAGCTCCAATAAGTGGTATGATTGTGATTTTTGTGATGTTGGTTATGTTTTGCTATATTTTTTCATTGTGAATACTGCATTGAGCTATTTTATAAAGCTCCATGGGTAGTATGTTTTGGTTTTCAATAGTTTTGTTGGTCATAGGTGTCATATAACATCGAGGATGGTGTTCCCCCAAGGGGGAGGGGTTTGTAACAATGCTTGATTGATTTTCCATGTAAATAAAATAATACCAAGGTCATGTGACACATATTCCAAGATAAATGTTGGGGAAATAATTGGTATTTTATTTATGAAATAAAGGAAATTAGGAGAAAAGGAAGGTGAAGAGACACATATTTTCATGAGAGGGAAATTGAAGGAAATTGAAGAAAATAGAGGCCTCAATGATAAAAAGGCTTATAAGGATAATTTTTTGGCATTTTCATAGGTTTTTCTTGGAATTCTTGTTTATTCGCTCATTATCTCATACTCTTGCACACTTAAACCATTCTTGGAGCATGCTTGGAACACTCTAGTTTTCACTTGGATTGGAGAAAGAAGGCAAAAGAAAGAAAGGAAGCATAAGGAGACAAGGGGATCAACAACTACAACTGGATTGCTTTGTAGGTAACAGGTTGCATGTATGATCTCCTTGTTGATTTTTTCATGAATGGTATATGCATGGTATTATCTGGTTATGTGTTGTCATTGGCACGGAGGATTTCCTAGATTGACAATGGTTAGAGCCTTGCCTTGCCATTTTTTGTATAGCCATGTTGTTGTGGGTTTTTTTAGACATAATTTTTTTTATTGGTGCTCATGTTCCTTATGGTTTGGGTTGGAACAAATACTCTTGAAGCCCTAGAACAACTTGAGTTTACTTACTAGTCCTAGAGCCTAGTGTCACGCGGAATGAGTTATACTTGCGGGCAAATCTAACCTTCCTAGGAGTCTAAGACTCTCTAATGACAAACAAACCAAATAAGAGCTATCCTTCTCTAGATACATATCATTTTACAAGAATTCAAATGTTCTCGATCTTACCTTAGGTCCAATGCTTGTTGTAGTAGTCCAGTCTTGTTGATC
>APFE030966015.1:0-11939 GCA_000404065.3 Pinus taeda | reverse complement strand
ATTAAAAACTATTTTAAATCAACCATTATTAAAATATTTAAAATATTAGGAAAGACATCCTCCATTTAGATAGTGTGAGAAAAATTTCCCCCTACAAAAATATAGAAAAGATTGGTTTGAACCTTATTTATATTTACTTTATTAATATCGAAGACATCCTCCATTTAGATAGTGTGAGAAAAGTTTTCTCTCTCTAAAAACATAGAAAAGATTAGTTTGAACATTATTTATATTTACTTTATTAAGATGGGAAACACTTTTGAATTTAAAATTGGTTATTAAATATAGGTTTAATTATTTTAAATTATATTTATTAAAATGCGATAACTGAACTTTTATTTAAGTATGTAATTCTTTAAAATATTACTTTTATATTGTATATTAATAATTTTTTTAATGCTTTAAAAAATTATATTATCAAAGAATTAAATCTTATATATATATTAATTTTTCTTTAAAGAAAATCACTATGGTACTGACATTATAGTAAAATAATTTGGAGTTTAGGCTAACATGCTAGAATCCTTACAAAATGTTTTATTGTCCAATATTACACTATCTTTTCCAAATGCTTTATTGTCCAATACTACGTTTTCCAACCTTTCTGATTAGAAGCTTACAATAAATTCTGCAAAATACTCCTAGTAGTAACACATATCTACAATACATGAAGAGACTTCAAAATTTAATTAAGTTTCTCACAGAGAATAGCCTTTCTCCCCAACTTATCCATGTAGTTGTACTTTCACTTTCGCCCCAAACTTGTCAATAGCCTTTCGCCCCAACTTGTCCATGTAGTTGTATTGTCGCTCTTAGTCTATTGCTCCATTCCATCAAGTTCTCTAGGCCTTCTACAAAATACTCCTAGCAGTAACACATATCTACAATACATGAAGAGACTTCAAAATTTAATTAAGTTTCCAATAGAGAATAGCCTTTCTCCCCAACTTACCCATGTAGTTGTACTATCGCTTTCGCCCCAAACTTGTCCATAGCCTTTCTCGCAAACTTGTCCATGTAGTTGTATTGTCGCTCTTAGTCTATTGCTCCATTCCGTCAAGTTTTCTAGGCCTTTTTATGCTCTTGCTCCTTGCTAATCCTGGATGTTTTCATGTTGGATTTGGCACCACTACTGGAGCATTTTGCTATCTTCAATTATGTTGTTTACTATTGCTACTTCAATGTACATCTCAGATTGTAGTTTTTCCGCCCTGCCTTGTAGTAATAAAGTAATCCTAGTGCCCGACAACTATTAGAATATTATTATTATTCACCTCGGATCGATGGCCATGAAAGTGAAGTGTCGCTGAAACAGAGATCTTCTTGGCTTCAAATCTTGTGATACCCCATAACAAGGTGAATAATAGACATATAAACACGATACCCCATAACAAGGTGACAGACATATAAACATGAAAATCAGAAAGAACTACTAAAATATCAATCATGGTTCAAGGATTTTAGTGGCCATTTAAGAGATTCAAATAACCTCTCTAAGAGACAGTTTCTTTTGTTGTCTCTCTCTCTCGAGACAATTCTCCTTGTGCCTCCATTGTCAAGCTTTACAGTGTATCGCATAATGGACAACTTGGCGCACTGTTGAGTTTGCTCAGCATAAAATAGGGTCGAATATGGACTACATTTCCCCATTTATAACCAATTCTCCCTCTGTACCACCCCTTAATGCATTGAATACCAAAGCCTCCAAATCTGTACTGATATCACATAACATTCTTTGGAATTATGGAGTAGGAGCGGAATTAAGTTCAGGATGCAAAGGAGTAAATGCATCTATGAGGCCACAACTTGCTCATTCCTGCCTTGAGAATTTAAACATCAGTGCCACGTGAATCCCCATGCAACCAAGAGCAATCGCCAAGTGGGATTTAGATGGAGACACTTGTACTCCATTATTGTTTCCCAAAATTCATATTTAATGTTGACTGACTCTCCCCCTTAACCTCAATCTGCTGACCCCTACATCTATTCCATTATTAAATTTATTGAATCGTAAAACTTCAATAATGCTTCTAATGTTCATGGGATATGTGAAATAGTGAGCACCCTTTGATCAACTTTTAAAGTCCCCTCTTCCATAGTGGTACCTTGGCTGGCCAATGAATCAGGCTTTGAGTTTTTTTTTTCAGAAGAAAAAACATGATATATTATATAAGATATATAAAGAAACAAATACATTTGATAGATAGACCTTTATAGGGGCTATTTTAGCCGACCTGGGATTTCCAAAATTTGGGCAGCCCATTGAGCTAACACAAGTTGTTGACAAAAAGCATGATAATCAGATACATTTGTTGAAAAAGGAGCTTAAATATCTCTCCAAAGAGAAAAATAGTATTCAGAAACTTGTTCTAGAGATTCCAGATTTGCTACAGTCATAATCAGCGCTAGAGGGAAGAAAAAGACCAAAATACTAGAGGAAGAAGAAAAATTAAAAACAAAAAGATTTGAAATTAAGAGCCTGGTAAGGAAAAGTCCTGGATATAGAGCATTTCCTCGCTAGATTTTACCTTCATGTTCCATATACCTAGTTCCAAAAGAAGACCTTCCTTTGATAAGATATCTGCTTACTGATTCTGTGACCTGTAAATGTGATGGATGGAGCATTCTTCCATTTTACTCCAAAGGTACCTGATTCTATCCAACCAACCTGCAAGGTGAGCGCTGCTGATATGGCTCTTTCCTGCTACAAAATCAATCATGACTTTTGAATCTCCATAAATTGACACAAGTTGAATGTTAAAGAAAAGGCAAATGGATAAAAGGTCTGCAAGAGCCATCGCCTGAGCTTTACTATTTGTACCCTTTCCTCCATTCCAGGCAATGATATATTGATCATTTTCATTCATGATAATGTGAATGCCACAACCACATGAGCCATTTTGGGCAGCACCATCGAAACACGCTCTCGGGAGTGTTGATAGAATTTGTGTGTGCTCCTTTTGATTACACTTTATTTGAAGAATTTGATTGGTTTGGATTGCAAAGAGATTACAACAATCTTCTAAAGGATAGGAGGGAGTTCTAGGTTGGATGATCTTTGTGCTCTTATCACTTCGAATAACTGTTATTGACTTTCAAAAATTTAAGATTTTTGTGATTATTTTTCAATGGTTATTTTCAATCCTTTAGCTCAATCCGGGCAAAATATTTGGCTTGATTGTTAATGATAACTTCCAAGCGCCATGAAAATTAGGTCTCCATTTATTATATATTATTTTTGTTTTTATTTTAATTATTTATTTATCTATCAAAATAACATGATTTTTAATTACCAATTCTAAAATATTTTTAATTTCATTACAAATAATTATTTTAAATATTAATATTTATTATATATATATATATATTATATATGTATATATATATATATATATATATATAGGGATGTACTACATTTTTATTTTAATTATTAATAATTATTAAATGGATACTAAATATTTATTTTTTATAAAATATTTAGGATATTCAAAATATTTTATGGTTGGGATTTATCTACAAAATAATAATGTTATGTTTCATTTTTTAATTAAAAATTTTATAATAAAACAAATATTATATAAATAAATTATAATGTTTAAGACAATATTATATTGATAAATTATAACATTTACTTATAATATTATAACAAACTTATTTTTAAAATATTAAATAAATATTCATAATTAAAAATCATATTTTATATTTAAATATATTTAATTTCTATATTAATTAATTTTAATTAAAATAATTAAAATAAAACTATATTTTTCATGATTTTAAATTTTACATTTATATTAATATTGGTGAGGGATTGTATTATGTAAACCTTAAGATTTAAAGTTATAATTTTAATAAGTCAAACCACTTTTAAGAAAAGAAAAAGGAGTTGGTTTGATACTTAATCTCCATACAATTCCGGGAATATTTGGGAATCTAAGAGACATGGGCTTGTCAAAAAATTGACCACGCTCATGTCCATCAAATTCTCAAATATTCTGAGAATCTGCAATGATACCTATCTCCATATACATTTACCAGCGTTTAATTCATTTAACTACCCTCGTTATAAAGAGTTATTACCTCTCCTAATCTATATCTGAGGATATTTAGGTAGATTGAAGTCATCCGACGTGTTAGACAACTGTAAGTTCAATCTCGAACGTGTCAATCACTTCAATAAAAATTTTCATCAATAAACATTATAAATTAACAAAAACAATGAAAAAGAACACCAGACAAATTAGAAAGATGTGAACGACTACATAAGAACTTAACCGCAGTGGATAAATTAGAAAGATGAAAATGATTACATAAACAGTGCATTGTAAGTAAAAAAATATTCCACGTACAGAGACTTCTCTCAGAGAATAAGTATTTCACGTACACGGATTCAATTAAGTTTTTTTTATTAATCTGATAGATTGTGACACTGCAATTTGAAGCATTAATTTATAAATTGTAAATTTTCAATATTGAATAACGCTAATGTGCCCCAATCTTCTGAAACATCATTTTATAGGCTCATATTGCATTCAATGTCAATGTGATTCCGATGATCGATAGTAAAATATTTCGCTAGATAGCTCTAATGCTTTTGTTTTCAAATTTCATATCGGCGGATTTTGATATATCTTAACTTTGAATACAGTTTTTTTAATTTGATGCATAATTGTCTATTTTATATTCAAATTTCATATCGGCGTATTTTGAGATATCTTAATTTTGAATACAGTTTTTTTAATTTGATGCATAATTGTCTATTTTATAGATAAATAAAATTTAGAACTATGATATAAAAATAGAATTTTTTAAGTACGAAAAAAAGCATAAAATATATTATAAACATATGCTAATACATATTTAGCTTGTTTCATTCGAAACAAGTGTCATACATAAAAAATATAGCAGATACATATGCTGGACGAGAGGGGTTATATTCACAAATACCCTGAAGAAAACAGATCATAAATGGGTTTCATCTAGTGAGAAAAAGACATATATACGCAGACTACCCTTGTGATGTGTTGGAGAAAGAACCTGTTGAGTAAAAGACACCATCTGCAAAAGTGGGAGACCCACCTCGCAGAGGACACTGTATTTGCCCAGTGGCCGCACCAAAACAAAGCATCCATAGGAAAAAACCAGTGCACAGTAAAACAGATATGAATACTAAGTACCAGGGGGATGAAGTCCCCACAATTGTAAATGTAGTTCCCCCAGTAGATGTTCATATGTCATTTGTGAGGAACCAGAAGTAAGCCCTTTTTTGACAAATTGTCTGCTTGCCTATTTTGGGACCTGTCTATATGCTATATAGAGAAACCGTTTTGTTTTTGCCAAAAGGTCTCAACTCTCTTCATCCATCCTGAAAGAAGAGGATTAATAATAGACACCTTTCCTAAGACATGGTCGATTATAATTTTGGAATCTCCATATATATGTAGAACAGGTATATCTAGAAAATGGCTAAACCATAAAAGACCCCAAAGAGCCATAGCTTTGGCTTTGTTGTTTGTTCCATTACCTCCATTCCAGTAAAGAGTGTATTTAAGATGATCATTGATGGATATCAAAAAGCCACAGCCACATGTACCTTTTTGTGTCACACCATCAAGAAAGGCCATTGGAAATTCTAGCAGTGCTTGACGGTTCCTACTGGGGTTCCTACAAGACTATTGGTTTGTGGCAAAAAAGCATTGTAATTTGCAATGATTTTGTAAGCAATTTGATGAAATTCCTTTCTTTTATTTTGGAACAAAAAAGTATTTCTCCATTTCCAAATTTTCCATAAACATAGGAGAGGAATGGGTCTCCAAGAGGACTTCTGAGCACTCCACCATTCCAGTGAGTCTTTGATGGATGTATGCAAAATAAAGCAGAAACCAAGGAATTTAGATAATTGTTTCCAAACTTGTGTGGTAAGCTTGCAATGTAAGAAAATGTGGTCATTGTTTTTGTCCTTAGCTTTGCAAATTGAGCATATGCCTAGCCCATGCCATTGCCTCTTCTGTAAGTTCTCCCAAACGAGATTTTTATTGTGAACAACCAGCCAAGAGAAAATTGTAATTTTGTTTGAGATTCATGTTTTCCATAGTACTGTGGGGAACTACAGTCCTCACTGGGGTGATTGACTTAGTTAGCGAGCAGTCTCAGAGCAATTCAAGCCCCCTCACGCTGCTGTAATGAATATAGAGTATGGGAAGTAGCAGAGGCCAATGGCTTACCGTCAAACATTTTGGAGATTGTGTTAGTTCCTGTTTCTTTTGAGCTAAATGTGGTGAGCAAAAATGTCATTTGGGAGATGAAAATTTATGTGGTGAGCAAAAACATCATTTTGGAGATGAAAAGTTGTAGTTTGGAAAGTCGCACCTTTTCATTTCATTCGAAGGCTTTTTTGGAGAGCTAAGTTGGGGTTTAGAAGTTGCTACAGGAAAGAAGTGCTACAAGTGAGCGCCGAACAAGTGGTGATATGAGATCCGAGGTCGATGTTTGAAGGGGGATTGGTTCTATCTGGTTGCCTTGAAGCTTCTCTCAACTCAGCCAATAGGCATCTAGCCTTATGGCCTCAACTCTCGAGTGCAAAGGTCATTGCGGAGGTAATTCCATCTTCTTGGGTTCTGTTTGTGTAGCTTGTTAATGGGTTCCTTCTGTGGCATTGGATGTTTGTGTCGCTTGTTAATGTGTTCCTTGTGTGGCATTAGAAGAAAAATGAACAGTGAGTTTTGAACATGTACTGTGTTGGTGGGTGGTACAAGTGTAAGAGAGGCCTCGGGCCTGTTGAGGGAAGCCAATGTCGTTGAGAAAATTTTTGTCAACCTAACATCATCAATTTTTTGGGGCTCACTTGGCTCTCACTGTTTCATAAGTGCAGTGGGTGTCTAAGATATGAGTGGGTAGCAACAAGCCAAGTCAACAACGGTCCCTACTTTGAGGTACTTTCAAACCCAATTTGATTGCTTCTTTGTGTTGTCAATCTTACCAATTCCGCCAACGCTGGGGGTTCTGCCCTTTTCTTCCCTCTTGGGAGAGTTTGTTGTTATGCTTGGGTCAAGGCCTATGTTGTTTAGCATGTTCTTGCATAGGGTGGTTTACGGGTGGGGCAATTCCCATGGTGTGAGGCCTTAGTGGGGAATTCATCAGGTGCAAGCACCCAAGATAATATGCCAACATGGGTGTGCCCGATGTTGTGGGGGTCTTCGTGGATAGGAAGGTTCTCGAGCTGACAGAGCGGGGGCGATGAACGAGGATGAGATGGGAGGTATGAATATAGAAGGTGGGGTAGTGTGTGCCTAGGCCCATCTTCGGGTCAGATAAAACAACCGCCCTCCCTTGACACTATTGATGATCAACAACGGGACATGTAGGCCAACCTAGACATCATCCACCAACACATGTATGATGACCAGAATGAGATCATGGCCTTTATCAATGATGTGCAGTACAACCAGAGCAAAATTCTGGAGCAGGTGGCTCCGGCAAGACACAACCAACGCCACACCACTTAGAGAATGGATGAAATTGTGGCGTGTTTGGCTCACATCAACTACCATGTCCATGAAAGTCACGACCCTCCAATGGCTTTGGGTGGTCAAGCTCTAGAACCCCCACCTTGATATGAATATTGCAGGTTGCTTTTTAGTTTTGTATGTATTTTGGAGTATTTGGCCATTTTGTCCATAGGATATAGGTAATGAATGGATGCATCTCTTATGTTTTTGTCTGACTCTCCTTACTAACCAATCTATTCATAGTGAAGTAAGGAGAGTTGCAAGCCATCATAATGTAAGTTATTTTATTTGATAATATTATGATTTTTACCTAACTGACAAAAAAAATAGCTTATAGACTTTCTAATTTAAAATAAATAAATATTGAATAAAAAAGAACTTTCCATTTAAGCATTCTTAGATATATAAGGTTTTCTTATATACATATTTGTCACCATAGATTCATCTTAACTTTGAATCTATAAAGTGATGAGAGGATCAAATGTCTTGAGGTGCAAACCTCTTTTTTGAGTGCAAAACCAAAGGAAAAGTTTGCACCTAGAAAGATTTGATCCCTCTAGAAACTTGATAGATCCACAAGATGGATCTAAACTAAATTTAAATTAGTTAATAAAAATTTTATGAAAGATTTAATTTGTGATATTCTAATTTTTTTTAATTAATTTGATTGTTTATTTATAAAATTGATATGTTTCTAATTACATTATTTTATTACCTATAGTTTAAGGCTCTATAGATTTTAACATTCGAAATGAACTGTTTAAAAGAAATGGAAAAAAATTAATATTAATTATGCTACATAAACTAATAAATTAAGAGAATTGAAATTTAAAATGAATATATTAATAAAACTATATACATTAATGATTAAGTTTTTAGATACAATATTTTAAATAATAATAATAATTACAACAATTAAATACTTTAAATTTTTAATTTTAATCTTTAAAAATTATTTTTTGATAAATACCATTTATATTGACACATTGGAAAAATAATATGCTTAATTTTACATTTTCAAAATAACAATTAATTAATTTCAAAATTCAAAAATTTCAACCCACAAATTATTAAAACAAAGGTAAAAACACAACCTAAATCATAAAAGGTAAAAACAAAAAATCCATTACAAAATAACGTACATAATAAAATTTCATTTGAAAATATTAACTCACAAATAAAACCAATCTTCAAGTATGCTAAAATTAGCAAATAAAAACTTGATAACACAATGATATGATTAGAGAAAATATTTCAAATATGAAATTTTGTAGTTATATTTTATTTTATTATTTTCTCACCATATTTATTTCATAATGTTTGAAAACTTATTACGTAAAATAAAGATGCTATTATAAATAACTTTTAATGTGACTTTGCAGAGAAGTAACTTCCATAAAAATTGAACATGAAATCAACCCCTGCTTATATGTTAAATAGAAACATAAATCCTTTTGCATACGATCCACAAAAAGGTGAGATATAAAGGCTCGCACTGTTAGCTCGCTGTTTCTGCACAACAGTTGATTTAATATTCTGACAGTTAGATCAAGGTCGTGCGATTCGTTACATGACTATTAATTCAACCTCTGATGTGCATATCTCAAGTCCATCATTCCTGCTTCAAGCTGAAGCATTCTCGCATCATGCCTTCAGCTATCTATTGTGTTGTTCGTGTTTACTATTAGATGTTAATGTAAGCCGTCGAAATCTATTGAACCACAACCACTGCACTCCCATCCATCACATTTATCTCACAGAGTGCACATTTTTCTATCTGCCGGGCAACCTCCATGCTCTCCATGGTTCCATGCAATAAGATGGACCTTCACTTCATACATTGGAATTCGCTCCAAACATACACGCCGAATATTGGATTAATTCCTTGATTCCATATCCAATGTGCTCCTTTCAAAATAAAGAATTCCAAATACGATGGATATTTTTCTAATGTCGAGCAAGCCAGTAGGAATCTTACCAGCACATAGTCTTCTTTTGAATAATCTCATGGACTGATAGAAGTTATACGTACATTTAAATATTATAATTTCAATTAGATTTGATGAGAAATTGTGGATGAGGTAATTGGAAAAGACTAAATCCTAATCCTTTTATGCTTATCACCTCATATCATTGTGTGATGGTTGACTAGTGTTTGCTAAAACCCTAGCTTTTCACCTGGCAACCAAAACGTTATACATATTCAAGGCCCAGTCAATTTTTAACATTATACCTATCTGTCGACTTTTAATCTTAATTCCTACGCATCAAATTCCAAATTTTCTTAGTATCTACGATCTAGATTAACTGTAACTTGAAACTCTATGTTGCCATAATGGATTACCAACTCTCTCAGTCGATCTGACAATGCTATGATACCCATTAACCCGATCATGTGCACCATTTGTATAGTTTTTTTATTGGAAATCGTCAAATTACGTGCCCGGCTTCATGAAGCGTTGCCACCACCTTGCTTGTAGCAACCGCCCCTCATTTTTTTTAATGAAATTTTTCTTATTTCTTCTTTCTATTCTCTACCGTATCAGTCTTCTTTTCATGCCCCCCAACAAGCCAGGATCACAAGACAAAAGATATATTAATAATGAAAATGCTTTGTTAGTAAAGATCTTGAATTGACAAATATAATTAAAGAATATTTTACGAGGGAACTAAAGCAACTTGGCTAACGCATCACGGTGACAATGGATTTCAATTGTATATGGCTATGACCGCCAATTTCCAAACATAATTTATTAGTTCAATGCCATGCAAGTTACACCGATACTTTCAAATAAGCTTTAACCGCCAAGTCAAGCCGTGCTGGTGTTGTCTCAGACTATCTAGTCTTATCACAATTTTAGTGAATAATTTTTAAAGCGTTGACAACAGTAGTTTCAGTGCCGATAGGGTTAAAGCGCTTACAACCAGAGCAGCAATACATTTTTGTAAAAATGGTCAGTTTTATTCAGTTTTTTCGGGTAGAAGGAAGTAACTTCAAGCTCGGATTCCAAATAGTTCTAAAAGAAATTTTGGAAACTAAAGGAATTTTTTTGTTATTAACAGATTTATTTAAAAAAACATGGCCATATGTTTATAACATGGACGAAGAATTTTGGCGGAAAGGAGACTATATGTTTAGTGCGCGGAAAAGTATCAATTAATTAGTTAATGTGGCTACAACACCAAATATGCAAACCTTTTTTATTAAAAACTAAAGGAGACTATATGTTTAGTGCGCGGAAAAGTATCAATTAATTAGTTAATGTGGCTACAACACCAAATATGCAAACCTTTTTTATTAAAAACTAAAGGAGACTATATGTTTAGTGCGCGGAAAAGTATCAATTAATTAGTTAATGTGGCTACAACACCAAATATGCAAACCTTTTTTATTAAAAACTTGTATTAGGGAACTATAACTACTATGGACATATACATTCATAACAATAAAAACTCTCTTTCTTCTTTGAAGTAACTGGAATAAGTTGAAGTAACTGGAATAAGTTGAGAAAACTTGGTGCTCAAACTTTAATGCTTCTTTTGCTTTTGAGTTATGGAGTTTTTAATGATGTTAGACCTGCATTAGCAAAACCTATGCATTAGAGTAGTAGATCTAGTTATGGATATATGAATCCCCGAAAATAAAATATTTTTATCAAAACCCATGTAGTATTGTTGGTAGATTTTCATTATCAAAACTTGTGTATCACATAAATAAATTTAGCTATGGGTATATGCATTCTATTAATTTTTGACTAATTAACTAATGTTGACTTTATTTTTTCTTTGATTTTTCTAAGCATCTCGCCATTATTTATTTCTTGTTAGATTAGGTCTTCCAACTATATCTTGAGGATAAGTTTGAAACGTTGACCCCAAAAATATTGTTGTGATTAATCGGGAAGAAATCAATCACTTAAACAATATTCTGGATTATTTTTCATAAAGTTCATAAAAACTAAAATCTATATTAATTTAGGTTGAAGGTACATTCTCATTCTACAAAATACAAAAATCTATATTAATTTAGGTTGAAGGTATATTCTACTTTTCTAAAATATAGAAGTAGATTAAGGTAAAATTAATATTAATTTTAGTTATTCTAAATTTGCAAAATAAAAAAGGAGATTGTATTGATTAAAATATTTATCTTATAGAGAATGATTGACATTCTAGTGATGTGAACCTCCTTTTTAGTGCAAAACTTAAGAAAATATTTGGACCTTGAGAGATCTAATCCCTCTCTACACTTGATAGATTTGGAATTAAGATAGATATTTCTTGGCTTTATCAAATGCTGAGAGGGATCAAATGTCGGAGATACATACTCATTTTGAGTGGAAATTTGAGAAAAATTGAAATATGTGATCCCTCTACACTTAATAGATTTGGAATTAAGATGGACATATGCTTCTTATTTATTCTACTATT
>APFE030966010.1:25015-43754 GCA_000404065.3 Pinus taeda | reverse complement strand
ATACAAAATTATGTTAACTAATTAAATATATTTTTAAATAACAATAATAATAATAAATAAATATACTTTTCTAATTAGATTTCTTCCTAATTTGTTTCAACTCAAATAAAACTGTTATATTATTGACATGGAACCATTCTATTCTAACAAGGGAGCCACTGTCGTAGCGGTAGTCCCTGTCGGGGTTGAGAAACTTCAGTTCTTTGAGTTGCCACAATGACTTTGAGCATTCATCCTTAAAGACAGAGTTCTTCTCTAGAACATAATATTACAGAGTTCGTTTGTGGAGCCCTCCAGGCCAATGATCCAATAATGACATCAGTGTTCCTCACAATAAGACTTGAAAGTGTCTAAACAACGCTGTAAATATTTGACTGCTAGTCTCCATTCTTTAAACCCTTCATGCTCTCCACAAGTTTCCTAAGCTCTGAACAAACAAACTCCAGCTATGTATAAGTTTCCTAAGCTCTGTACATACACATGCAGGGGCACATGGATGTGCACCATCATGTGGCAAAGCATACCAAATACATATATAAAACAAATAATTTACATATTATACATTTATATTCAATATAAAACAAATAATTTACATATTAAAATAAATCAATAAACTTTACTTTTGTAACATTTTAAAGAACATGTAATTTATTAGTGGGGCATCCCATATATGACACCGATGCACAAATTATAATTTTCTAAAGCTCTTGCTAGAAAATCATATAACATGACACGTTCTCTTCATATGCACCACCCACCTAAACTGATTTCTGGTATGAGAGAAATGCAAAATGAGGTCAGAACAACACGTGCTATATGATACAAGAAGGGATACACCTGTACAGAACAACAATCATATAACAATGCATCAAAAAAGTCTTTGCCACTTATTCATACAACTTTATGTATTAACACACTCATTGCGTGTCATCCACCTACAGATGGTTAAAGCATCTATGCCATTGCCTTGGTGTTTGCTTCCTTACCACTTGGTATGTTATGGTGAAAGGTGTTTGTGCCTAAGAATTTATGGCTTATTTGCTATCGTCTGCAAAAGAAAGATGAAGGAGTTACTATGCAAAAATGATTGAGGATGTTGTATTCTACAAAAAAATGCAGGAGTAATAACTATGCAAAAACTATTGAGAATGCTACAATAACTGGTACTTTGGAACAACAACAATGAATAATCTTCCTTATTGTTACAAAGCCTGTGGAAGATTATAAATATGGGCAATATGTAAATCCACCACTTTCATATATAACAACATTACAAAACTGAAAATCAAAATCCAAATACAATCCAAAGTAGATGAACAGACAAAATTTAACAGACCAGATGACTACAAGGAAGGAAAAAAAGCAACAAAGGTATAGAGAGCACTAACTTCTAGAGCAGTAGGTAGCAGAGAGAAGATTGAAGAAATGAAAGGGAGATTGGTTTGAGCAGAGTATGCATTTATGTTTGTGGATCAATGGAATGTGACCATGTAAAAGAGTGGCAGAACAAAAATAGATTCATAGAGGATCTTGCCTAACTGACAGGGAAGCTTCCAGGACCCTCTATAGTGCTCCAGAGGCCTTTTCATCAGGGATGCCCATGGATTTGCAAACTAAAGGAATGTCATTGCTACATGCAGACTGAAGATATTCTTTTGCATATATCTTCCCATTTAAACGTTGCTGGATCATTTTGTTTGCGGTTGCTGGATCAGTTTGTTGTTGCTGCAAACAAACTGAAGGTATGCTTTTACATATATTCAGTTTGTTTTTATTATTATAAATTTTGACATTACATAATTAAAATAAAGAGAGCGACCATTTGGTTCAGCCCATTCTGGGTACAAAAGTAATTATTCGAGAGAGTAATTTAATATTTCTATTTATGATTGATAGATGCTTTTTTTTTATCTCCCCAAAGGCCTCCACAAAACACTGGCACAAGGCATTCACATTGATGTAGGCCTTTTGAGCCATCATTTCCATCTTAATCGTGCCCACATAGCTCACAATGAACAGAGACAGTGACTGCATAAACAAATTACATATTTACATCTATAGAAGCGGGAAGAATATGTTTGAATCTCTATTAATCAAATAATGTTCCAAATGATTGAACTTGAAACAATATACTGAAAATTATAGAAATCTACAAGCTACTGTGCTACTGCTTCGATTTCAAGAAAAAATACTAGAATATGGGTAAAGGAACCTGAGCAGTCTGTTTACTTACTTGAGGTGCACCGGATACAAAGGAAGAAAAGCTTTTGATTGGATTCCCATCCATGGCTATCTTCTCCATGGGGCCAATCATATTTGGTATCGCCATCGTTGTATTGGCAATATTATTGTATAAATATCTAGGAATCGCATGTACCAACCGTATAATAAATGAGAATCCAGAATAACTGGTACTTTGGAACAACAACAACGAACAATCTTCCTTATTTTTACAAAGCTTGCAAAAGATTATAAATATGGACAACATGTAAATTCACCACTCTCATATATGGCTATGAGGTCTCTGTGGGGACGCGAAGAAACGAAGGTGGGGAGATCCAAGTATTTTTCTTGGGGGAACCTCAGCGACTTGTGCTTGCTATAGTAGGTAGTAAGCTAGAAGTATAGCCACTACAGTGACAAGATTTTGCCTCAGCTAATAAGTTATGCACGAAACAAGAGGTAAACAAGCAGAAATACCTCCACATGCACAAAACTAGAGGTAAACAAGCAGAAATTACCTCCACCCTCCTTGGCAAACCCCTCCTTGACTGAAACTCCTCCTCTCTTCCTTGGCTGAAACTTAAGCTCTCCCCTTGACACCTGAAATTGAAACTCTCTGCTTTGATCTAAAACTCACTCTCTGCTTTGCTCCTCAAACTCTCTTGAAACTCACTCCCTGCTTTGCTCCTGACACTCTTTGCTCTGCTCTTGAAACTAGCTCGAAACTGAAACTCACTCTCTGCTCTGTTGCTCTGCTCCAAAGGAAGGATTTGTGGACAAACGTGGACGCCTATGCACAACCATTAGACATCTGGCACTGGATGCATGTAGGGCACAGAAAACGTGAATGAAAGGAAAATAGGCACCCTGAAGATGCATGAAAAGAAAACTTTCAGCAGCAAAACAAATAAACTTTGTATAAAATAACCATGTCCATCGTATTGTGCCTCGAAACAAGTGAAGTTTCCAATAAGAGGTGTAAGTGAAAAGTTTGGTTAAAATTTCATTGTGCAAAATTGAAATGCCCAAATCTTAACTTAAATTTTGGTGAACAACGTGATCAACGACAACTAATATCTGGTCAATACTCGATCGAATGCTATAGCCCATGCTATCTTGGAAGCATGGACTAATAAGAGGGACATTACGTACTATTCCTTTTCAAAAAAATAACCCCATTATAATTACCTTCTATTATATCTAGATTTTAGTAGTAGTGAGTTAAATATATTTTGTAACAACTAGAAAAAGGAAAAGGATAGTAATCAACTCTATCCATTCTCATTTGATTGCTTCATAATTTGTACAGCCGTAAATAGAATTCTTCACATTATTGATATGTCAACGTTTCAATAGGAATGACATTAGCTCTCGTTCTTGTAATAAAAATGAGTAGGCGTGGTAACGCATATTGTAGACATTAATTTAGGAATAAATGATCTTTTCCTTAGTTTTTATTTTTAGTTATGTGAGTCATAACATACGTGAATTTATAACAGATGTGAATTTACAAGTGAGTGAATAAGTTTTCTTGGTTTTTATTCAACTTTCTTGTGCAGTTGCTTGCGTGATGTCTTGTATTATCTAGATCAGTAAATATCATAATCATCCCAAGCTTTCTTACCTCCCAATTTAGTTAATTGGTCATAGGTGTCTAATGCAAATTCAAGAAAGGAAGGAATATATCAATTTGTTAATCTTAAAATCTTAATGTATTGCTATTGTGACTTAAACACTTCATAATTCATTTTTTATGTTGAAACATTTACAAATACATTATTTATTATACAATGTTGTGAGATTTCTTAATTATTTTTTCTTAATAGATATGCAATATTAATTTGAGTTCATAGCATTTGCCTATATTAGAATATCAATTATCCATTAATATGGAAGATAGCTTTTACTTTTTTTTCATCTTATTAGTATATGGATAATTTACTAATATGAAGGAAAATTTTGATAGAATTATATTTATTTATAGAAAGTATCTTCATGATATTTTGCATATTATTTTATCAGTTGAAATAAACCATATGACATCTATGTATAAACAAATATTTGTTAAAGGTTTTTCTTTTCAAAATAAGAGATAAGTAAAACAAAAAAATTCCTAATATCTTAAATCATTATGGTACAAACTATTGTCATTTAAAAAATAAAAATAAATAATAAAAATGATCATTACCATGAAATTAAATTATAAGATTGATTGAGTTAGTGCTAGGAAGAATGCTAATGGACATTATGTGCTCATGCTAGTATGCTTATTCTTGTGCTAGATGGAAAGATAATCATTAGTATCTTTCCTTTTAACAAAATCATTTCTCATTTGTTTCTACATAAGATCACAAACCACAGATCTATATCAACCATAGAGCTATGTTTATCTCACACTCTATTATAAGGTCTAAATTAATATGGTTGATGATTTTTTTTTTGAAACAACCATGCTCTTATGCTAGAAGTAGAGGCAATGACCGCTAGCTTTGCTTATATCACAATAATCTTTCATTCATTTATACTTCTTGTAGAACTCTAAATCATAGATCTATACTAACACCATCTTTGTGTTCACAATGCTATTAGAAATATATTGATAATTAAACAACATTCATTTCATGATGAGATGATTGCAAATGATCATACAAAGTGTGTTAAGGTCAAACGAGAGTGAAGTTTGTTAACGAATGGAGGCATCAATATGACATCAAGGATTATCAAAGAGGTAAGTCACTTGTTTTCCCACTAATGTCTTCAATCATTGAGATACAAAATATTGTCATTCAAAAACTAAAAATAAATAATAAAAACTGATCGTTACCAATTAAATAATGGGATTCATTTAGCTTATGCTAGGAGGAATATTGATGGACACTATGCACTTATGCTAGTATGTTTTTTCTTGTTCTAGATGGAAAGCTAATAACCTCTATCTTTACTTCTAGAAAAATCATCTCACATTTATTTATAATAAGATCTCAAGCCATAAATCAATATCAACCATATAGATATATTTGTCTCACATTCTATTATAAAGTCCAAATTAATATGATCTAGATATGGTTTTGTTATTTCAAAGCCCATGAGCAATAACTTTTATTATATCATAATAATCTCTCATTGATTTATACTTCTCTTAGGACTCTAAATCATAGATATGGGCTAACAACATATTTATGTTTATCTCATAATATATTACAGATATATTGATGATTAAATGACATGCATTTCATGATGGGATGTCTACAAATGATCATACCAAGTGGGTTAAGGTCAAACAAGAGTGAATTTTGTTGATGAATGGAGGCATCAACACGACATGGAGGAATATCAAAGGGGATAAACTAAATTCATCCTTGTCCTTGTACTATAATGAATGCTAATGATGACTCACTTCTAGTTTAAACCATTTTGTAGTGTTCTATTTTACATTTAAAATGCAAGGATATTTTGTTTTTCGTTCATTCCAAATCTTGTATTAATATTCATGAAAGGAACAACAATATTATAGGCATCAATAGAAGAAGTGTCTTCCTTGAACTTTATTCTAGTGAGAGTATTGGAATGGTGACATGTCAAGAATTTTAACTATTTCTTAACAACATAATTTGATCAATATGAATGTATATATAAGATCATTTTACTACCTTTCATGAGCTTATGTTCTTGAAATTGAGTGTGCGTGTGGGATATTATTGAGTATGAGTATAAGAGTGAGATACCATGAATTTAATAGTAAAATATGAACACCAAACAAATACATTAACATCTTGCAAATACATTAACGCCTTCTTAATATTACTAATATGCATTAAAAACTTTTTGAGCACAAAATTACTATTGAGTAGAAAGATACTAGTTCTTTTAAGATTTCATATGCAACCCCTCACTAAAATGTGTTTCATTTCACCCGTAAAGCATCATTAAAGTAATTAATTGGTTTGCATAATTCAATGCCTCTCATCATTCATCCATCTCATTGAGTTCCATAAGGGACCACTTTCCAACTCGGTGTTCTTATCTTTTTCAAGGCCTAACAACTTTGGCAAGAATATTAGGTCTTATAGCTTTTCCGACTCGACCTTCCCCTTAGAGATCACCTATTGAACCGACACCACTACGTATCGAGTTGTCTAACACCCTTATGTGTGAGAGCCAATCCAACTCTTAGACGACTATCACTAAGTTGCTTGCACACTTGTTCCACATGGAATCTCACCGTGTTGGATGCCTCCCATGGTCACATGATCGTTCTGCTACATGATAGGAAGCCCAAGTTTGGGTTGTGTGCCCAAATGGCAATCCAACTCTTGCTTTCCTAAAAACTTTGGTGTACCCAAGCTTGGGCTTCACACGGATACTCTAGGGTCACAATGGACCAAAAAAGTGTCATATAACCATGAAAAACCCAGGGTGTCATGACAATGTTCATTAAAAATGCATGAAGTAAGCACGAAACTCTTCCCTATAGAAATATGAGTCAAGAAGAGAAAAAGTGATACTATTTTTTAATCAAGATGGGAAAATCTGATTGTATCCGAGATAAATATGAAGGGGTGAAAAAAGATAAAGATATACATAACCAAATAGTGGAAACTTAAATTTACTATCATGTTTATTTTATTAATAAAATTATAATTGGAAGTAACTCCACGTGATATAGGTGGATTTATGTTGAATGAAATGTTCACGTGGAAAGCCAGCGAGTACGAAATCAGTTTTAAGTTTATTCTCGTGTCAAAAAAAAGAGCTAAAAGAGTTAAAGCTAGAGGTTACAAAGATTAATTTTCCACTAATTTGAGGATTCGGAGATTTCCACATGATTCAGAGATTGATTGCTGCAATATTTCAAAACCGTTTTGTCTTTGGTGTGATTTTTTCTGTCAATTACAGTCTTTTTCCTAGTTGAAATTGACAACATAATAACGATTCTACAATGTGAAATAAATGCTTAAAAGAATCGAAAACTTGAATACCCAAGAAATCATACCTCCGACCATTGATGCTTACTCACACTTTGATCCCAGACTTTCTACTATGCTTGAGGCAGTCCACTTTCCCTTTTATTTTCCATTGGAAACTCTTCCGAGTAGACAAAACCCCACTAAACTTGATCGAAACTACAAAGAGGTCTTTAAGACGGCTTGGTCTCTGATTTGTAAAATGAATACTACTTTCAGATTTGTATTTCAAAGCTTCTGAAAAGATTTCAGTGGCGTCTGAAACTGCTCAAAGCAACCGATTCGACGGTCTGTTCAAGATATTCCAGGTTCCTTCATTTTGTTTCTTTAGGCAGAAGATGGGAATGGCGATTGATTGTCAAAACACAAAGCTTCCTTGAAAATTTATTCCGCCCATTTGTTGCTCATGACCTATGGACTTTTTCTAATCAACCATGGTATGAAGGCCCATATTCATTACATGATCCTTGAACATCAACAGTGGCATGCCCTTAGTCAAAGGATTAGTGATCATCAACTTAGTGCTGACGTGCTCAATGACCACTTTCTTTTCTTTAACACATTCTCTTATCGCTAAATACTTAATGTCTATGTGTTTATTTCGACTCCCACTTTTGTCGTTTTAGCCATAAAAATAGTAGCTAAATTGTCGTAATACATTCTCAATGGCTTAGAGATAGAATCCATAATTCTAAGCCTAGAAATGAAAGTCTTAAGCCATACACCATGTAAAGTAGCCTCAAAACACGAGACGAACTCGGCTTCCATAGTGGAAGTTTCATCAAGGTATTCTTGGCACTCCTCCATGATACATCTCCATCGGCCATCATAAAAATGTATCCTGATATTGATTTGCGTGAATCAACACATACAACAAAGTCAGAATCTGAGTAGCCAATTACTTCCAAATTTTTCGTCTGTCTATACATAAGCATGTAGTTTTTAGTTCCTTGAAGGTACCTCATTACTTTCTTTGCAGCTCTCCAGTTGTCTAAACCTAGATCACTTTGATATCGTCCCAACATTCCCACAACAAATGCAATGTCAAGTCTTGTGCAGACCTGAGCATACATTAGGCTTCTGACAGTAGAAGCATATGGACTGTTCTTCATTTGTTCCCTTTCAAAGTCGTTCTTCGGGCATTGGTTCAAATTGAGCCTATCACCCTTCACATTGGGAGTGACACTTGGTGACAATCCTTCATCCGAAATCTCTCTAAAATTTTATTAATATAGGTTTTCTGAGATAGACCCAAGATGCCTCGGAATCTGTCTCTATGGATCTTAATGGCAATGACATAAAACACCTCACCCATATCCTTCATATCAAAATTTTTAGAGAGGAATTGTTTCACCTCATGTAGCAAACCCTTATCATTGGTTGCTAGCAAAATGTCATCCACATATAAAACAAGAAAACATATTTTACTCCCACTGACTTTCAGGTATATACATTGATCCATAGTGTTTTCTACAAAACTGAATGAAGAAACTAAATTATGGAATTTCAAACACCATTGGTGGGATTCTTGTTTTAAACTGTATAAGCATTTCTTGAGCTTGCAAACCAATTGCTCACCATAACTAGAGGGGAATCCTTCAGGTTATTTCATGTAAACCTCCTCCTCTAGATCTCCATTGAGAAATGTCGTATTCACATCCATTTGTTGCAACTCCAAGTCAAAATGGGCTACTAATGCCATAATAACGCGCAAGGAATATTTCTTAGATACAGGAGAGAAAGTCTTCGTGTAATTGATTCCTTCTTTCTAAGTGAATCCCTTAGCAATGAGTCTTTCCTTGTATCTCTCAATGCTACCAATGAATCTTTCTTTGTCTTAAGAACCATTTACATCCAATGGATTTTGCACCATTAGGAAACTCAACAAGATCCCAGACTCTGTTACTCTTTATAGAAATCATCTCTTCCTTCATGGCATCGTATCATAATTCTGATTCTTTGCAACTCATGGCTTGTCAAAGGACTCGAGATCATTTTCGGCTCTAATGTTGTAGTTATATTCTTGAAGATACACAACATAATCATCAGGAATTTCTAATCTCTTTGGTCTAATAGATCTTCTTAATGTTGTACCATCATCTTCTTGAGAAGTATGTGGTTCAACTCATTGTTCAAAAGTTCTTGGCAACTCTTGAACTACCTAATCTACTTGAATGTCGTCAACAGCTTGTGGAACTTCAACAATTGGTTGTTCAACACAAATTTTTACTTGAAGGTGCTGTGAACAATAAGAAATCTATAACTTGAGGCAGAAGGTTGAGAGTCTGAATGATTCTTCTCAGAAACTATGTTCCTGGTTTGATCACTCCCACTGATCAAGTCATTTTGAGGAAACTTTGCATTTCTTGATTCCACAATCCTAGTGCTATGAAATGGACAGTAAAATCTATAACCTTTAGACCTTTCAACATATCCAATGGAATACCCACTAATGGTCCTTGGGTCTAGCTTCTTCTCTTGTGGATTGTATATTCTCACTTCAAACGGGCATCCCCAAACGCACATATGTCACAAAATCGGTTTCCAACCTTTCCATAATTCAAATGGCATTTGAGGAACAACCTTGGTTGGAGATCCATTTAATATATACACTACCATCTTAAGTGCTTCATCCCACAAGGATTTAGGAAGATTAGAGCTCCTAAGCATACTCCGCACCAGGTCCAATAATGTTTGGTTTCTTCTTTCTGCTACATCGTTCTGGTCGGGTGAACCAGGCATGGTGAATTGGGAAAAATCCCATGCCCTTGAAGAAATTTTGTGAACGGCCCAGGTGCTTGTCCATGTTCTGTGTATCTAGCATAATATTCTCCACCTCTATCTGATCTCATGATCTTAATTTGCTTGCTGCATTGTTTCTCTAATTCAACCTTAAATATTTTAAAAGCATCTAATGCTTCATTCTTTTTATGAAGCATGTAGAGATACATATATCATGATTAATCATCTATAAAAGAGATAAAGTATCTCTTACCACGTCAGTCCATGTCTGGACTACATATATCAGTATGTATGATCTCTAATATGTCTGAACTCCTATTTTCACCTTCCTTTGACTTGTTGGTCTGCTTTCCTTTTATGTAGTCCACACAAGTCTCAAAATCAGTAAAATCTAGAGTATTAAGTACCTTCCTTTACCAATATTTTAATTCTTTCTATGAAGATATGATCTAATCTCCGGTGCCATAATTTACAGAAATATTTATTAATAACACATCTTTTAGTGCCAGTGTGAACATGCATTGAATCATAAGTGACATTGTTTTGTAAATTAATGCAGTAAAGACCACCAAACAAAATACCATTCCCAACACAATTAGATTTATAAAATAAACTAAGAGATGTTTCTAAAAATTTAAAGGAATATCCAAAAGGTACAAGCCTTGAAACTGAAATCAAGTTTCTAGAAAAAATTGGAACATAAAAGGTCTTTTCTAATTCTAAAACAAAGCCATTACTTAAAGTTAAATAACATGTTCCTATAGCTTCCACATGCGAGCCCATATTGTTCCTGATAAGATGCTTTGCTCACTTCCCATTATCTTCCTTAGGTTTTTCAAACCCTACAAGTAATTTGAAATGTTAATTGTTGATCCAGAATCAATCCACCAGGTGTTAATATTGACATTAACCATATTAGATTCATAACAAACAAATGAGATTGGATTACCTTTGTCCACAAGCCATTTCTGAAATTTGGTGCATTCCTTCTTCATGTGTCCTTTCTTTTTACAGAAGAAACACTTGGAATCCTTCTTGATATCAGCTTGGGGAGGTACTTTACCTTACCCTTTCTAATTGGCTTAAAATTTCCCCTTTCCACGTGTCGCCAGCATTACACTTTCTCCCAGTTCCATCACCAATCTCCCTTCCTCTTGAACACACATGGTCATGAGTTCATTAATTGACCATTTATCCTTATGTTTGTTGTATGAGATTTTGAAGGGTCCATATTGGTGCGGAAGGGTGTTCAAGATGTAGTGCACTAGGAAGGACTCTGATATTTCAACCTCGAGTTTCTTCAATTGAGCTACAATGTCCCTCATTTGCATGATGTTCTCGCATGCACATTTCACACTGGTGAGCATTAGGGATGAGAACTTCATGATTAGGGTGCTTGCTAGTGCCTTGTCTGAAGTGACGAATTGATCATCAATGGCTTTCAACAAGTCTCGGACCTTTTCATGCTAATCAATGGAACCACGAATACGAGCTGAAATTTTAGTCTTAATGAACATCATGCTTAGGCGATTAGATCGCTCCCATCATTCATAAAGCGTGATGTCTGCTACAGTGCTGGTATTAGTGAGTGTTGATGGTTCATCTTTCCTAATAGCATAGTCTATGTCCATCCACCCCAAATGAAGGATAACTCTCTCCTTCTAGATCTTATAGTTATCTCCCAAAAGTTCAGGGATATCACAACAAATATTAGAGAAATTTGCAGGTTGTACAACTACATAAAATTGAAGATCACATGCTTATGTTAAATTTGAGGCCTAAATAAAATTTCATGCTTTCCCAATGAAAATCATGCTTAAAATTGAATCTAATGACATAAAAATTGTCTGTGGACTAAATTTTCAATTCAAGTAGATTCAATTATTCTTTATGATAGAATTTAGCAAATTATTCATTTAATTCATAATTCTAAAGGGTATATTATGAGTATAATTTGATATAAATTCTATCTTAGGTTTGAACTTTATGATAAAACTATTAATTCATAATTCTTATGGGTAAGTTATGAATAATTTAATATTTTATCCTAATTAATTATATAAATATAATAAAATTCCTTGTGGGAATAAATTTATTATATTTAGTATAATTAATTACAATTAATGTCTAAATATTCTTTATGTGATCCTAATCAATCATAATATATAATATTATTAATTAGAGATGTTGTGGATATTCTCTAATCAATTAAAAATTATATGGATCACTAGACATTATTCCTTTTATGCATAAAAATTAACTTGATATGAGAATAACATTCAACGATGGGTCTCATATACTCATCCAAAATAGAATGTATTAATTAGAGTAGAAATAATCAATTCATGCAAATTAAATATGAGCATAGTTATAAATTTGCACAACAATTATACAGACTGCATATAATTAAACCAAATAAATATTATAAGCATAAAAATTGAGCAAAAATTAGACATATTTCCAAATAAATGCCTTAATTCAAAAAATTCTCAAATATTGCATTGACCCAGACATAGCATGTCTATAAACACGAAGGTAGAGATAAAACAAAAGCTCTAATACCAAATGACAACATAATAATGATTCTATAATGTGGAATAAACACTTAAAAGAATCGAAAACTTGAATACCCAAGAAATCATGCCTCTGGCCATTGGTGCTTGGTCACACTATGATCCCAGACTTTCTGCTACGCTTGAGGCAGTCCACTTTCCCTTTTGTTTTTTGTTGGAAACTCTTCTAAGTAGACGAAACCCTAGTAAACTTGATTGAAACTACAAAGAGGTGTTTCAGACGGCTTGGTCTCTGATTTCTAAAATGAATGCTACTTTCAACTTTGTATTTCAAAGCTTCCAAAAATATTTCAGCGGCGTCTGAAACTGCTCAAAGCAACTGATTCAACAGTCTATTCAAGATATTCTAGGTTCCTTCATTTTGTTTTTTCAGGCAGAAGATGGAAATGGCGATCAATTGTCAAAACACAAATCTTCCTTGAAAATTTATTCCATCCATTTGTTTCTCATGACCTATGGACTTTTTTTGATCAACCGTGGCAAGAAGGCTGCGAGAATGATCCTGTGAAATGCGAGAAATGTGTGGATGAATTATCAGAGTTGTGAAATAACGTTTTGCCCTGATTTGGACTTGTTGGCACTTCCAAGCTCTACTCACTCTCATTTGATGGTGTAACGCTAAAGGGGTTGAGTGGTGAGCTTGGGGACCAAACAAAAGTATTTATATCCAAGCTTCCATGAAGCTTTTGTTGGCTATGTGTCAACTGTTCCACAAAACATGGTTGAGAACTGCAAAGGGAGTAATGGACCACTCTAGGAGCTCCCAACAAGAATTTAATCAACAATAGTTGGTTTCCATAATTATTGGAAACAGCGACAAATGGTTTCCAAATCATCGACAGCCGTAAAGGGAGCTAACAAAAATTAGACATAGGTAATATTTTTTCTACTCGTGTTTGCACAATGTTGGTGAAATTCAGTTCAATTATGGGCATTCGTGAACATTTTCCTATGACGACGAGTCAAAAGGTTTCGGCGTTATATTATTTTGTACAGCTTGGGTAAATAGCGTTCAATTTCATCCACGATTTGTAGTCTTTTTTTTCAGAAGAAAAAGCAACATATTTTTAATATTATAAATAAAAACTGATGTATAGTATGTAGAAATAGACAATATTTCCAGCGAGAAGAAACATAATGGGACCATTCATGTTTGTTGACTTGATAGAGATATTAATTCTAATGTAGAGAGATAAGGAGCCAAAAAACATAATACCTGAGCATATGACAAAGATTATAAGATGGGATCATGAAACTTACTAGGATAGATAAAGGTTTCTATATACCCGACATGGAGAATGGATGTATATAGTAAGTGTTGCATTCTACAGTCATGCTCAGATGCCAAACATTGCTTTGTGACTGCAAACCTTTCTTTGATAGCTCGTCCGCCACCTCATTTTGTGAACGCTTAATATGTGAAATAGGGAAGTGGGAAGACTTCCATAATGTTGAAATCCTGTGCAACCATCTAGATAGATTGTCATTTTTTATGGATTGTTTTCCGGTCACATGCTCTATGATAATTTTGGAGTCCTCGAAGATTTGAATTGGACCAGTATTCAAAAAAGAGAAGAAGATGAGAAGACCATGTAGAGCCATGGCTTCTGCTTTGTTGCTAGTCCCTGGGCCTCCATTCCCGAAGATTGAACATTGCTGATCCTTTTCAATGCTGATGAATATTCTGCAAGCACATATACCATCTTTTGCAGCTCTGTCAAAGTGTGCCCGCCAGAAAATATGCTGAGGAGAGGCATCTGTATCAGCATGAGCTTTGATTTGCTGGGGAATATATGGGAGGATAGAAAGATAATAGGGGATAATTTTGTCATATATGTGCTTGAAATCCTCTTTGCTATTTTGAAAAATATTTCTATTTCGCCGTTTCCAAACGAACCAGTAGACAATAAGTGGACTAGGCCGCTAGATGATTTTTTGGGCACCCCACCATTCATAAGAGTCCATAATGGAAGAATGTGTTTTGACAGAAAAAACAAATTGTGAAGCCATCTTTTTCCAAAGGTCCTGAGTGTGAGGGCAGTTAAGAAATATGTGCATGTTGTCTTCTATCTTAGATAGACAGATCGAGCAGATAGCAGGGCTGTGCCAATTTCTTTTTTGTAGATTGGACCATGTAAGGTTTTTATTATGATATACTAGGCAGGAGAAAAGTATAATTTTTTAGTGGGCAACCTGATTTCCAGAAAGTATTTGGAAATATTTTCCAGGAAGACTCATGTTGATCTTCTATTAAGTAGAGATATATATCTCTAACCGCGACATTGGTCTTGCCTCTCATATCCCGCCAGACAATGCTTCCATTGTCCTCCATTCTAATTATTCCAGCATGCTTCATATCCCAGATAGCCTTATTCCATTGAGCAACCAATTGATCATTAAGGCCCAGCTCCATAGAAGATTTCCATCTAGGAATAGCACCCTGCCATTCTTGAATGACCTGCGCCCAGAAAAATATACCTTTTTGCTGAAGGAACAGTAGAAGTTGATGTGGGATAGGGAACCCCACCTCAGCACCCATGATAGAGTCGAGATCGATGAGAATGTTGTTGCCGGTTTGAAATTTCCATACCAAATGTTTGAGAAAAAAATGCAGAATCTTTTGGAAGCTCCTCCAAATAGTGGACCCATGTGAAGGACCCAAAGATATGTTCCTGTACCAATATATAAAATCGCTATTTCCTAGATATTTCTTCTTAATAGCATTGCTCCATAAGCTATCTCCATGAACTGCTTTCCATAGAGATTTACATAAAAGGGCCATACCAAAACGGTGGAGATTCATAATGCCCCAACCCCCCATTTTTTGTTGGGAGGGAAATATTTGGAAATTTTTTGAGATGGAATTTCCTCTTCTCCTTACAACCCCCCCATATCAACATGGCCATTAAATTGTTTAATTTTTTAATGATGCCTGAAGGGATGTAATAAAGGTGTGCCTACTAGACAATAATTTGTGCAAGCACAGATTGAGTGAGAATCAACCTGCCAGCCAAAGATAGGCATTTGAATTCCCATCTTGATATTCTTTTATAAAATCTATTGAGGATCCAGGACCAATCGGATATGGAGTAGCCTGTGGAGTTCAATTGATAGCCCAAATATCTCATTCCTTCTTTGATTGATATTGCTTAAATCTTGAACAATTGATAATATGTAGACCATATCTTCCATGTTGACCTCTCCATAGTGAAAAGATGATTTTCCTTCATTGATACATAAACATGTCGCCCTTTAAAAATCTATTAAAATTTCATGCAGAAATTTCCAAGATTGTCTAAAGAGCATAGCAAGAAGTAAAATATCATCTACGAATAGATTGTGCGAGAAGAAGTTCCCCTGTTTATGGAAAGAGGTCTAACATTCCTCATAGAAACCGCTCTTTTTAGATGTACGCTGATAGTATCCATTGCAAGAATAAATAGAAGGGGAGAAAGGGAGCAACCTTGGCGGAGGCCCTTGGCAGCCGTGAAGAAATTAGTGGGGATACTGTTTATGAGAATGGCGTAGTTTACTTTTTCCACGCATGCCATTATCCAATTTGTGCATTGTCCATTTAGCCCAATCTTAATGAGAAGACACCTCAGATAGCTCTAGTCAATGAAATCATATGCCTTTTTGAGATCTATTTTGAGTATGGTAGCTCCCATTTTTTTTGTATGCATTAAGTGTAAACATTCCTGAGCTATCGCGACGGCTTCTAATATATTTGTACCATTTAAGAAACCATATTGTTCCTTAGTAAGATAATGAGAGACTCTAATACTTAAACAACACAGTAACTAAAATTTAAAAATAATGATAAATATCTAAAATTTAAAAATTTATCATTATTAAAATTATTGGCAAAATTAAAAAAATGGTGTGGGCAAAAAGTCATTCTACCCAAAACTACGCTTAAATAAATTTTTTTTTTTTTTTTTTTTTTTTTAATGAAAGTTTAAATATTTTTTATAAAAAAATAATTTGAACTAGATAACTTAAATAAATATAAAAAAAACAAATAAATATCATGTTCTAAAACATCCTAATCTCTTTTATCACATGCTTTATTTCAATCAATAATATATTTTTTATTATTATTGGTTTAAATATAATTAGTAATTTTTACTTATTTTCTTTCGTTATCAAGTTGTCTCACATTCTCCAGGCTTGACTTGTGGTTTGACAAGTCTTAACCCAGGCTTGACCTGTGGTTTGAGGACTCTTAACCCAAGGGCATCTAATCCGTGAAAGTCACTAGGTGATCGTACAAGGCTTTGACCACACCAACCCTAACCTCACTAGATTTTGTAACATGTCTCCTCCCCTAACACATGGGCAACTACCCCAGTGAAATTTAATCCTCGCCAGCCTAGCTAACAAAACCCATCCTCTACCTATTGTAAGACTTAACTTCTTAAATACCATATTAATCTAATCCAATATCTATTTTAAATACCTACACTTATTTAATTTAAATTAATTACAATATCAATTTTATTTTAAAAAAATCTAATAACAGTTGAAACTTCCATCACATAGTACCATGTTGAAATTATGTATACCCATAGAAAACCATGTTAACAAGCCAAACATCTGGTTAGAAATTTCCGAAATAAAATTATGTAATATTTGTGATCGAGTAACATCTTTTCAGTAAATGGATAAAACCAAATTTACATATTTTCAATAAATTGATAAAAGCAAATTTAATAATTGGCAATATCCATTCTGACTCAAAATTTTCCTCGTTTGTTTAACTTTACATAGAAACCTTCAAATTATTAGGGACAGTAGTTCTGAGCATAATCATTGTAATGCATGCTGTAAACACTGCTTTGGTAACGAATAATGCGGACTCCTTTTCGAGGGGACTCGGTGATCCTTCCCATATACCCTGATTTGCGCATCAGTGAATCGATTGTTTCCGTCTTTGTCCAACCTTCTTCTGCAGCTACCACCGGCAAGTAAGTTCCCACGTGTCTTGTGTTATCTGGACCTGTGAACTCAATAATCAAGCCATGTTTCCCGATCTCCCAGTCCAAATAATTTGCTGCATGCTCGTAATCTGTCAGAATAGAGACTGTGCATTTCAGGTTTAGAATTTCTGCACCCTCTATAGCAGGGAAGCGGCCATCAAGTAGAGCACCTCTAAGCGCGCAGTCTTTCAACCCGTTATGGAGACTGGTGAGTTCCAATGAACCAGTGCAACCTCTCAGGGTAGGCCCCCACCAATAACCGGCAGATGTAACACTACCAGTAAGTTCAGAAACCTCAACAGCTTCAGGATCGTATCCTGTTTCTAAACCTTGGTAATCCGAATGAACTACCAATGAAGATTCTCCTTATTTAGGTGAAAGTATTCTACTGCCACCAGGAGTGACAAGGATTTTAAATCCTTCGTAATGAGGCCGGACCTCTTCAGGTGGGTCACCCCATGCTCTACGGGCTCGCCTCAATATATCGGCCAAACTAACAACTTCAAGGGACTCGCCCCGAAGTCTACGGGAGCGCCTCGGTGATTCAGCCACAGCTAAAGTCTTTTAACTACTACACACGAAATCAAAGTAAAATCTCAAGAAAAACACCTAAAGTCGCTAAAGAACCAATCAATTTTGGAACACACGGCTAAAGAATCTAGGGCGTCAAACCAAACACAAACAGTAGCTTCCGGACCAAAAACACTAGTTGGTGATGAAATCCAACCTCGTAGGATTCAGTACAGAAAGAGCGGGTGGAACAGTTACCCCGACAACCTGCTTAATGAATAGACTGGACCAAGTTCCTCCACTTTAACCGTCTCGAGTGAAGTGAACCCCCAATAAAATCCAAGTGAGTCTAGCCGACGTCTGCTCCAGGTACAGTGGGATCTTCCCACCACCGTCACCTTGGGTAGAATCCTAAGATTATGGCCACTAAAGTTACCAACCGCAACAAATATACCTGGGGGAACAGTCTACACTCCGACAGCACGCAAGGGCAGAGTAACAAGCTCAATCCCCTTACCGGCTCCTTGACAATGGTCAATCCAAGGTTTACCGATAAGTGATCCCCTGGCTCCTCAACTTGAGGTTTACCGTTTGTAATACGTGCGTGTCTGGCGTCGTTCCCAACGAGGGAGGATTGATCCCCTCACTGGTTCGGACACGAGCTCGTGCTTCTCCTTTAAGAGGAGCTTTCCCAGAATATAAATTTAACAGCTGGATTTATTCTATCACAAGATAAGCTACTTGTTTG
>APFE030965998.1:7005-30168 GCA_000404065.3 Pinus taeda | reverse complement strand
AAACCAAATGAAAGGCCTAAAACATATCACTTAAAATATTCTCTAAAGCCTAAATGCAATTTATAAAGATTAAAAAGCTAAATTGATTATTATAAACTCTAATTTTTAACTTACCAATGAGTTTTTTCTATTTTAAATAGAAATAAATAAATTGCTTTTAATTTTTAAAGATTTTGAAAATGAAAAATGATATGATAAATTTAAACATTTTTAAAGGTTTTGAAAATGAAAAATGATACGATAAATTCATTTTTTTTACAGTAAAGTGATAAAATAAACTATATTATAGAATGCGACATTTTATATGTTTAATATATGTTGATATATATTAGTAGATATTATTCCGTGCTTTAATTTACCAATAGTATATGTGGTTTAGTTATAATATATGCTCTCGAATATATAATAAATATATATATAAATAGATTATCGTGTTAAATTTACATATCAATTTATGAGGATTATTTATTAACATGAAGTTACAAATAATAATGGGATAAATAAATAAATATTAAATATTAAGATAATTAAAATATTATTAAATATAACATAATCAATATAATAAACTAATATTAATAATATTAATAATTAAGAATATATTGAAAAAAATCGCATATTTTATTAATTAATATTAATAATTTTAAAGAACACTAATAACATAAAAAATGATACCACTCGAATGCAGGTGATTAAATGGAAATTAATGAAGATAAGACAGAAGAACGGCAGGTGGCTAAGCCACATGGCCACCCACGTCCTCCCCCATGCCAATTTATGGTCCAATACTGTCAATATGCAGGTACCATTAATCTGGTGCTCAGGTCGAGACAGTTGCAGCAGGCTTAAGGTCATGGAAAACGATGGCCAGAATTCTTTCTCCCCCTCCTCGCATAGATGCTCTTGTCCCCCTCAAGTTGAGGAGCTGAACTTTCGCACAGTCAGGCTTCTCAACTACGTGGATTTGGGCAATGACTTCCATTTCCCCCAAACCACTCATTGTATTTTGAATTCTGCCCAGAACTGCTCTGCATCCGGGCTCAACAACATTAGTAATCCCAGAGTGAACTATACCTCACCAGCTACTCATACTGATTATACCTCTGTCATCCCAACCCATAACTTTAATCGCCAGCCTATTAGCCACACCATGACTCGGATTCGCCATAGGATGCGTAGCAGATATGGTAGCAGTTGAGGCCGTAGCATTCGCCCAACCTCGCTGCACACCCCTGAACTAAAGACCCCTTCATCCCCCCCTTCTTCTGATTAGTCCAGAGGACATCTCACTAGCCTTTACCCAAATACCCGCAATGGCAGAGACCGGGCATAGGATTATGGGGCTAGAAGAGCGAATGCTGCCATCCAAATGACTGGCCCTCCTGACCCCCCTCACCCTTCTTACTGCACTGCCCAGTTTCGTTTTCAAAGCACGCTGCATCGACCCGCCATTATTGCCACCATCATAGTGACATTCAATGAAGAATTGAGTTAGCAGAAGGAGCAAGCTACACGGACTCAAGGACCTGAACTAGAGAAAGGGAAGACCAACAAGTAGGAGAAGGCTGAGGAGACGCGAGACACGGAATTTGGAGAAAAAATTGACAGAAAGACAGCTTTGCTTAGGCACAAAGATGGCCATGGAAGCACCCTGCATGGTGAGGAAATGGCTAGCAGCCAGCATGTAGTCGTTGGCTGCTCGGGCAACATGCAAGAGGTCGGTGGTAGCCAGGGTGGCATGTCTGCAGTGGTGGCGGAGGGGGATGACTACGACTATTGCTTGGAGGAAGAGCTGGTGGACTGGGATGACTATGGTTGTCGAATTGTGGAAGAGCATCCACTAGACGCCTAGTGGGTTCTGCTTGACAGATGTGCAAGCCAGGTTCCGACTCTTTGCTTTCCTAATGTTTTTTCAATCCACGTGTTTCATTTTGGCTGGATCTTACTCAGGACCCCTGTGTGGGCTCTACTTGTGTTTTGTTTATGATCTGGGACCCCTGCATGGGCTATGCTTATGGATACATTCGGACTAGTTTCCTCTTGGTGTGTAGTCATGTTTTTGGTTTTTTGGTTCCATATTGATATAACTATGTTTAGCATCGCAATGGCCAAAGCCTTGTTGTAATTTTACCATTTTCATTAATAGATTAGTATTACTTAGAAAATAAAAATAAAAAATGATACTTTAATTATAAATAATTTATAATTCAAAATATTTGATAACATTAATTTAACTATGCTTACATTAAAATATTAATATTAATTAATATATTAACATTACTAGTTAGTATTAATGATAATTATATATATAATATATATATATATATTATATATAAATTTATTATATTTTGCGTTTATTTGTGCCACGAGTTTATAATATTAATTCTATGGTCTAATATAAATCCCTTGGGTTTATAATCAATCATTGTCAACCATAGTCTGACGTCGCATTATGACAAAGATTGTGTCACTATGAAAATCAACCATGGTGAACCATGTTCAAATGTCGCTTCGTGACGAAGATTGACTCAATATGAAAATCAATCATGGTCAACCATGGTTCAATGTTGCATTGTGCCAAAGATCACGTCAATATGAAAATCAACCATGGTCGATGATGGGCAACCATGTTTATTTTAGGGTTTATAATATTTATCTTAGGGTTTATATGCCATTTTTTTATACTGTTAAACCCTCGGGTTTAATATTATTCCACTGGGTTTATAATGCCTTGCACTTTTAATAGTAATCTTGTGTTTATTAGTCCCTTAGTTTAATAATAGCAATCCCTTGGGTTTATTAATATAAGGGTTCATATTCTTAGGGTATAATATTATTTATAGAGATTTTAATATTAATCCTAGGGTTTAATATGAATCCCTTGGATTTATAATGATGGTCAACCATGGTCCAATGTCACATGGTGACAAAGATTGGTTCCATATGAAAATCAACCATTGTCAATTGTGCTCATTAATGGTCAATCATGCTCCAATGTCACATTGTGACAAAGATTGTCTCAATATGAAAATCAACCATGGTCAACCATGGACAAATGTCACATTATGACAAAGATTGTCTCGATATGAAAATCAACCATGGTCAACCATGGTCCAACGTCACATTCTGACAAATATTGTCTCAACATTGAAATCAATTATGGTCAACAATGGTCTAATGTCACATTGTGACAAGGATTGTCTCAATATGAAACTCCACCATGGTCAACCATGTTCCAACATCACATTGTGACAAAGATTGTCTCAATATGAAAATAAACCGTGGTGAACCATGGCCAATCATGGTCAACCTTGGTCAATAACCATGGTCACATTGTGACAAAAATTGTCTCTTGGTCCAACGTCACATTGTGGCAACCATGGTCAACCATCGTCCAATGCTGCATTGTGACAAAGATTGTCTCAATATGAAAATATATCATGGACAAACCATGATTAACCATTTTACAATGCTGCATTGTGACAAAGGTTGTCTCAATAAGAAAATCAATCATGTTCAACCATAGTCCAACGTTGCATTATGAAAATGATTGTGTTAATATCAAAATCAATCATGGTCAACCAAGGTCAATCATGTTTATTTTAGGGTTTATAATATTTATCTAAGGGTTTATATAGCTTGGGTTTATAATATTTATCGCTTGGGTTTAATATTATTCCATTGGGTCTTTAGTATTAATCTCTTGGGTTTATAATATTAATCCCTTGGGTTTAATTTTATTTCCTAGGGTTTATAATACCTCAGGGTTTTAGAATTAATCCCTTGGGTTTATTAATCTAAGGGTTCATATTCCTAAGGTATAATATTATTCATGAAGTTTATAATATTAATCCTAGGGTTTATATAAATCCCTTGGGTTTATAATCATGGTCAACCATGCACAACCATTGTCCGATGTCACATTGTCATATTGTCTATGCTCCACCACATTCCCTTGGGATTGGTTTTACTAATCTAAGGGTTCATATTCCTACGGTTTATTATTATTGATAGAGTTTTTAATATTAATCCTAGGGGGTTTAATATAAATCGCTTGGGTTTATAATCATGGTTAACCATGGTCCAACGTCAAATTGTGACAAAGATTATCTCAATATGAAAATTAACCATCATCAACCATCGTGAACCATGGTTATTCATGGTCAACCATGCTCCAATGTCACAAAGATTGTCACAATATGAAAATCAACCAGGGCCAACCATCTCCATTTATGGTCAATGATGGTCAAATGTCGCATTGTGACAAAGATTGCCTCAATATGAAAATCAACCATGGTCAAATGTGGTCTAATGTCACATTTTGAAAAAGATTGCCTCGACATTAAAATCAATTATGGTCAACCATGGTAGACCATGGCCCAATATTGCTTTGTGAGAAGGATTGTCTTAATATGAAACTCAACCATAAACAACCATGATCCAACATTTCATTATGACAAAGACTATCTCAACATGATAATCAACCATAGTGAACCATGACTAATATCCATGGTCACATTGTGACAAAGATTGTCGCTTGGTCCAAGTTCATGTTGTGACAACCATGGTCATCCATTGTCAATCATAGTCCAACATTGCGTTGTGACAAAGATTGTCTCTATATGAAAATCTATCATGGTCAGCCATTGTCCACTGTCACATTTTGACAAAGGTTGTCTCAATATGAAAATAAATCAAGGTCAACCATAGTCCAACGTCACATTATGAAAAGGATTGTGCCAATATGAAAATCAACCATGGTCAAGCATGTTTACTTTAGGGTTTATAATATTTATCTAAGGGTTTATAATATGTATCCCTTGGGTTTTTAATATTAATCCCTTGGGTTTATAATATTTAGCTTAGGGTTTATATACCTTGGGTTTATAATATTAATCTCTTGGGTTTAATATTATTTCCTTGGGTTTATAATACCTTGGGGTTTTAGAATTGATCACTTGGGTTTATAATATTAGTTGGGTTTATTAATCTAAGGTTCATATTCCTAGGGTATAATATTATTCATGAGGTTTATAATATTAATCCTAGTGTTTAATATAAATCCCTTAGGTTTATAATCATGGTCAACCATTCACAACCATTGTTCAATGTCACATTGTGACAAAGATTGTCTTAATATGAAAATCAACCATGGTCAAATGTCACATTCTGATAAAGATTATCTCAATATGAAAATCAACCATCGTAAAACATGGTCAACAATGTTTGTTTTAGGGTTTCTAGTATTTTAGGGTTTATATACCTAGGATTTATAATATTAATCTCTTGGGTTTATCCTTTGGATTTATAATCTTTTAAGTTTTTAGTGTTAATTCCTTCATCTTATTATTCCCTACGGTTTATAATATTCCCTAAGGTTTATTATTATGTTAATTTTGTAATACAAATTAAATTATTATTCAATAATTATTACTAATATTTGATTAAAATATTAATTAATTAATTATTTAAATTGTTTATATTTATTATTGTTAATTATTTAATAATATAATAATAGATAATAGTAGAATTTTAATTAATAACAATGATCATTAATAATAATAATTATTAGTAATAATGTTGTTGTTGTTTAATTATAATAATTGAATTAATATATTAAATAATTATAACAAATAATTATTAATATAATAATGTCATTATAATTAATTAATTAATTAATTTTTTGTAGCCTTGTGGGACTATATCTTCATTATTTCCAATATATCACGCTGATCCAGGTGGGGAATTGAACCGGTGACTTCACATCAAGAAGTCCTTAACAGAGCACCTGATCACCATCTATTCAAGACCCTGTAGACAATTAATTAATTAATAATAATAATTATTAATTAATATTGTTACTAAATAATATTATTATATTTCATAATTTAAATTATAATAATATAAATTAATATAAATTAATAATAGTTATTAATTTATAGATAAATAATAGTTTTTTTTGTATTATTATTTCCATTGTTATATATTTTTCAATGGTAAATACAAATAAAGCCTTCAACTATATCAACAACATTAATTAATGTGGTTGTCTTGTAATATTAAATCTAGGGTTTACAATCCCTTGGGATTATAATATTAATCTCAAGGTTTGCTATTAATCCTTTAAGTTTATAATCCCTTGGAATTATAATATTAATATTAGGGTTTATATTCATAGGGTTTAATATTTTTTTTGTAGGTTTGGGTGGGAGAAAATCATCATCATGTCTAATATATCAACTTGATCTGGGTGGGGAGATGAACTAGTGAATTCATATAAAAAAATTTCTTAACAAAGCACTTGATCACCATTTATCAAAGACCCCATATACTTCCTAGGGTTTAATATTAATTCTATGGTTTATAATACTAATCTCTTGGGTTTATAATATTATTAATCCCTTGGGTCTATTAATCATTTGGGTTAATAATATTCATATTATGGTTTATAATCTTAAGTTTTATAATCATAAGGTTTATAATATTGATTCTAGGGTTTCATATTATTCCCTTAGGTTTATATTATTCCGTTCGGGTTTAATATTAGTATTATAATCTCTTGGGCTTATCATAAATCATAGAGTATAATATTAATGCCTTATGTTTATAATACTTTGGGTTTATAATATTAATCTTAAGGTTTATATTTCTAAGATTTAATATCAATTCTTGGGTTTATAATATTAATCCAAGGGTTTAATATTAATCCCTCAAGTTTATAATAATAATCCCTTGGGTTTATAGTATTTATCTTAGGTTTTGTAATATTAATCACAGTGTTTACAATATTTGATTTAATATTAGGGTTTAATATTTTAACTTTGGAATGGTATGAGAATTTGTACGTCGCATTGTGACAATCATTGTCACAATGCAACAATCAATGTGACAATTATTGCACAATATTACATTACATTGCAATTTATTCATAGTTGATTTACGACATTTCAAAATTTGGGTTTAATATTAGAATTCATATTATTAGGTTTAATATCAAGATTTAATATTAATCCTAGTACCTATAATATTAATCTGAAGTTTTATAATCCTATGATGGGTTTAATATATTAAAATTAGATTTAATATATCAATTTTAGGGCTTATAATAATCCTAGGGTTTAATATTAATCATAGGGTTTACAATCTCTTGAACTTATCATATTAATCTTAGAGTTTAATATTAACCCCTATTGATCTTATAATTTATATTCATCGAGATTAATATTAATCTCTTGGGTTTATAATCCCTTGGATTTATCAATACCTTGGGTATATAATATCAATATTATCTTGGGTTTATTAATCCCTTAGGTTTATAATATTATTAATTCCTTTGATTTATAAAATTAATCCTTAATATGTATAATAAAATATTAGGGTTCATAATGTTAGGATTTATAATATTAATCTTAAATTTGATATATTAATCTTAGGGTTTAATAGAAATTTTATGGTTTAGAATCATTTGGGCTTATAATATTAATCCTAGCATTTAATATTAACCTCTTAGGTTATGATCTCTCGGGTTTATAATATTATTCTTAGGATTCATATTCCTACGTTTTAATATTAATCTAGGGTTTAATATCAATCCTAGGGTTTATAATTTAATATCATTCCCTTTTGTTTATAATCCCTTGTGTTTATATTGTTAGTACGTTAGGTTTATTAAGCTTTTGGGTTTATAATATCAATAATCTATCAAGTCTATAAATTCCTTGAATTTATAATATTATTAATCCCTTGGGTTTATAATATTAATTCTAAGGTTTATGGGTTTCTTAAATATATTAATAATACAATAATAATATAAAATAATTAATAATAATAAATTAATAATATTATTATTATTGATATCATATTAATATTAATACCATAGAAACCTATTAGGGTATATCAACCACATTTATTAATGCGATTGCGCATGTGTTTGATTTACATCTATCAACATATATACACCAAAATTATTAATGTAGTTGTGCTAGTTACCTTGAAATTATCATTTGGAGAGCTAAGTCCCTAGGCACACTGTGTATAATCATATTTTTATAGTAGAAAGTACTCTTGAGATGATAGATAATTATCTAATATGTGATTTTTCATGATGGTTAATATTTTGAGATTTTCTATGTTTTTCTGTGTGGAAAGACATATTATACAATTTAGTGTGAGGGTGATGTGTGATTTTGTCCATGCTCAATGTGGAGTTGACATGTATTTCTCTTGAAATAAAAATAAAACATTCTCTAAATAGAAAATGTAATGTTGTCTAAATTAAAAACAAAAATGAATATGCATGTTTAGTTAGTTTTAATTAAAACACTATACAACATCAATAATCTTAATGTGAGTATGGTGACTATATTTGTTGTATTAAAACCAAACATGCTAAAAATATTTCACTCACTCATAGTTATAAATGTCCAATATAATTTCATATCATCTTAGATAAAATAATTAGAAGTACTTTTAACAAATATTTTGACAGGAGTAAACTATTTTCACATCTATATTAACTAATTTATGTGAAATATTCAATATCAAAGGAAAAAAATAATTGAAAATTAAAAAATAAGATAAAAAACGTGTTCGTCATTTTAACATCTATAGATATTATGCAAAATATTTTAACATCAAGTATTCATATATTGTTTTAAAAATATCATGTATATATCATATAAAGCAATTGAAAAATATAAATTTTTATACTTAAAACTTTTCAGATTACTTTATTATTTTATATTTTGATATTTTTTTGGGTATATATTCCTTGAATCAATTTCCAATGAGTCCAATGAAAATCTATAAAAACTATAAATTTAAATTAAATACTTATATAACATTCAAAAACTTAATTTAAACCATAATAAATTATATATTATTATATATATATTATATATATATATAAAAGAGAGGTTTACACGTAAAAAGGCTTTTATCTCTTGATCACATGCTAGATCCATATTACTAAACGACTGACGTGTCTGGGATTAACATTTTAGAGTGGCTGGCAGGGAAGGGGTTGGAAGAATGACAAGCATGTAGTCGGAAGCCCATAGTCCTCATAGATTGGGAGACACCTGAAAATCAGAGCTTGCATGAATTTATTGCGTTGAGAGCGCAGTATGAAAGCATAAAAACCAAAACACAACAGAAAATTATACAAAACGTTGTTCTTCCGTCTCTTTGTCGTTTCTTAATTATTTTTGGCGTCTTCCTCGACTGAATTATCACATTGTATTTCAAACCTAAAAAGCCATAATATCTGACATTTTATTCGAACCATCGACATTTCTACGAGAGTTTTTTATATTTTCAAACTGGAATTGAGTACGTCAGTTGGTTAAGAAAATGGCACTGCATGAAGACATGATTTTACATGGACAATATTTCGTTGCATGCATGTTCCAGTATTCCAAGGTTTTCAAGATACTGGATTGGTCCCGTTGGAAATTTTCATTCGGGAATTTGCCTAGTGTGTCCGTGACTTTGTATGGATTGTACTCATCGTTACAGACAAAAAAATCACGCATTCGTATGCACTTTAGCTCGACCCTGCAAATCTTTGAGACATTATTATTATCCAACTCATATGAAACCTTATGCTTCAATATAATATTTTGTAGGGAATAAAATGCGTCTCTCATAACGGCTCGGTCCGCGACTTTAACAATCCTTTCAGTCTTTCCAATTTTAGTTTTAGTTTCTTTCCAATTTCACTTTCTTCCTCTACTTTGCTTCAAGTTTTAAATTTCTACTTTGCTTCGGGTTTTAAATTTCATATTTTTTTTTTGTACTTTGCGAGCTTTCTATTTGAGTGCTCAATTAAATATGTAGTTCTTCTAGATAGATGTTAATATAATTAGAGTATTTAAAAAAATATACAACAAAAATATAACACGTTGAAAAATTTCAAATCAAGAATTTAAATTTATTAAAAAATATAATTTATTATATTTATATTTATTAAGTTACAATTTATGAATCTCATACAATTTTAAGTCCCATTCCTTAATGACATGGTTTAAGTTTATTACAATTTTTCATTGAGGGTGAGGTAACTTTAGAAGACACCTGATTTGGAGGCCATCTTATTGGATGAGGTTGATATTTGATGAAACTGAGAATTTGGGGGTTGCCCAAAATCCCAATTCCTTTAAAAAATCTAGATCCTGGACCTGTGGGTTATGGCCCACTCAGTCTTTAACCATATAAACAACACCTATATAGATGCGCACCCCACTGATTTAATATGCGCACACCAGGTTAAATACGAAGACAATTCTCACCATGCAACAGTTATAATCGCACCAGCCTTTAAACATGTTTATGGCACGCACAGAGGGCTCACGGTTAATGAATCCAGGCACGGTTCATGAATTATACGCACAACTATTTCATAATTTTTTTACTCATATGACTCCGCTGTCCCTAAAGATACACATGGTCCTATCAATTTACAGTTGAACCACCACAATACCGCAGGGCATATAACCAGCACAACTCTCTCTGACATGAGGCAAAGCGAGTCTAGAACCTTTAAAACCCTTCTGCGAACATTTCAGGAATGGCAAACAGCTTACTTACAACACATCTTACGGCAAGTTTATGGAGGAAGTGTATATTAAAACATGGCAAACAGATTTTACCTGTATATTCACAACAGACAATCACATATAACATATAACGGAACAATCACATATAACGTACACAACATACACTAAAGCATGCTTTTATTTATTATGCAAAACAGTTACATACTAAGGCAGTCAGCCTCGGAAACGAGCTCACTCTCGACTACATCTTGTCACTCACAATATCCTCACAGAACATATATATTTTCCATCCTATCACACTACACATATATATACAAGAAGTGTTAGATTGGAAGGATCTATCCTATCCTTGTTTTTTCTCAAACTAAAGGCCCATGCATGACAGATAAGTATCCTTATCCACTTTAAAGCCACTTTAAATCTGCTTTTCTGCTTTAAAACAAACTTTTCTTTTGTTCTGATCCTCTGGTCCAGTTTGCTTGCTTTGTTGCTCCTGCATTAATATTGAAGGTTTGAGGCCTAGAGGTAGCATCTTTAGGGGAGAGAGAGGTAGAGGAGGAGATCGGGAAACAAGAAGATGAGATGACACCACTTACCATGGCCACTAGTACATGATTTATTCTACTTCCTACTTCTTCCAGAGGACATCACAGTCCAAAGGCAGCCCAAGAGCCTTGTTCATCAAGAAGAACAAATATTACTTGTTTTGGTAAAAGAGGAAAAGGAATAGTTAGTGAGAAACTTAGTGGTTTGCATCATAGTTACCAAGTTCAAATTCTAATACAAATTTGATAAGATAAAAATTCAAATGAAAAATTTTCAATTTGGAAAAATTGGACAGTGAACATCTTAAATATTTAGAAATATATAATTTTCTTTTTTTATATCAACCTCTTTTTCTCATTTTCTCCTCATTAAATTCGGAAATTAAAGAATTTCTATAATATAAAACCAATTTTAAAATTACAATATTAAACAAAATTTCACTGTTTGTTCCAAAATTTATCTTATTTTCGAAACTCAAAACTTTAATCAAAATTTATTTATAGTTAAATTTTTTATTAATTTAATTTTAATTAATACATATTTAAACATTAAATATAAATATTAAAAACTTAATATTAAATTTATGTTGAATGTAAATATATTTATAAATTCAATTAAAATAGAAAGAGCTGACATCATAACTTAAATAACCTGAAAAGGAAACAATGAAATTGAAAAACAAAAATAAAAATTCAATTAAAAATAGAATTAGCTCTAACTCAAATACTTTCTGGACCCGAGAAAGAAGCAATGAAATTGAAAAACAAAAGTAAGGGTTTTCCTACATAATTGGGCTGATAGGCCTTCTTTGGAATAAGTCAGTTGTCTAGACTTCTAATATCTGTATGACATCCATGCACACTTTTTTAGGCCTCCCTTCTGCTCTTAGCTGGACATCTGTGTGATTTTTACGCAGGAGTTCCAGGTAGAGTCTGTTTGAATTCTTAGTGAAATTTATGCCAATGAACAATGTTCTCCGCTCGACATCTGTGCGCTTTTTACAGAGGACTTCTAGGTAGAGTCCGTTTGAATTCTTAGTGGAGTTTATGGCAATGAACAATGCTCTCCACTCCACATCTATGCGCTTTTTACGCAGGAGTTCCAGGTAGAGTCCGTTTGAATTCTTCATGGAGTTTATGGCAATGAACAATGATGACACCAGAATGCTCACAACGAGAGAATTGCAGCAAAAGGAGCTTAGAGCAATGTGGCACTAGCGGTAGAGACGGACTCAGATTTCCTCTGTGATTTTAAGTAGTTGCAGTACTTCAATGCACCAATGTTGGAATGCGAGAAAAATCATTTGCAACAACAACAACGGCCTAAGGTCAATGGGAGTAGGCCCCAGGCTGTGGTGTTACAGAGCTTCAAACCACCAATGTCAGAATGCCAGAGACATCAATTTCAGCACCAACAACAGTTCAAGGCCACTGCGAGCATCAGAGGCTAGGGTAGGAAGTAGGGCATTCCTAGGACTGGGGATTGCAAGAAAATTACTGCAGCATCAACTGAAGGCCACTGGGAGCTCCAGATGCCAAGGAAGAAAGCGGGGCAGGAAGCCCCGGGATGTGGCCTGTGGAATTGCAGTGCTTAAACCCACCAATGTACCAATGTGGGAATGAGAGAAACATCAAATGCAGTAGCAACAAGAGTCCAAGGCCATTGTGAGCACCAGAGGCCAGGGTAAGAAGCGGGGTAGGAAGCCCGGGACTGTGTTACATGAGGGCATTGATGGTGGTGAGAAGAAGAGAGGGCGAAAATGCAAGGTCAAAGAGGAGCAGGAACAAATTAGGGCAGAATTTGGGGTTTTGAAATTAATGATTGCGGGTAATGAAGATGATGTTAATTGACGAGGATCACAATAAGGAAGCAACCAATGGATTTTTGGAGTACAGTGCATCGGTTTCGAACATAGAGCATAAACAACCTGCGTCACTGAATTTAAGAAACAAGGGGTGGAATATTACCCCAACTCCTGATGTTTCCAAGGTTAAGAATACCAGGAATTTTGTCAGAAAATTGCAGATGGGGGTGGATCCCGATACTGGAGTCTGTGATTTTTCTTGGTATATTCCAGCATAGGAGAATAAAATGAAGGCGACATCACATAATACTGTGAATACGAATTTCCATCATTGCAAAAGAAATGACAAAGGTAGAGTGGTCTATTGTTCCAAATGTCCAAAGAAGTATTGTCTTATCTGCATTAAAAAATAATAGTAAGGAGCAGGTATATATATATATATATATATATATTTGTTCTTTCTAATGGTTTTTCTTTCCATTTCTATACATGTACAGAGGGACATTGTGCTTATTTATGGTAACTAATATTCTCCCTGTTATGGCAGGTCAAGCCTTGTGTTTCCAAGCCACCACAGGTGAGGAAAGTTTTCCTCTGGCATAATTCAATGCCCTCTCCGATTTGCTAACCTCTAATTCCTCTAAGCTTAATATGGGCTTTTAATGGATTTGATATTTGTATAGGTGGGTACTCAACTCCTTCTAAGCTCAACTTTATCTGTTGCAAATGTTATCGAGGATGAGCGCCCCAACCAACAACTGACTTCCAGGTTCTGCTGCTTCCAAGTTATTGAATCTTGGTCCATCTCATGTAGGGTTCTTCTTGTAGGTTTTTCGTTGGGTTACATTAAGTTGTTTTTACTATTGGACAAGGCATGTTGAATAACCTTAATGGCTAACTGTAACCTATATTTCTTCAATTATTTTTTATGTTTAATTGTGCTTTCAAAACTTCTGTGAAATATTGTTGCATGTAATTTTTGAAAATACCTCTTCGTTGGTGAGATTCAAAGATTGAAGATCACGTTTTGGCAATGATCCATTATCTCTTTTAGTTTTCTTCATTTCTTAGTTGCAGTAATGTGATTCATGATTTTATTTAAAGGAAATATGTGTTGCTATGCAAGTTCACAAATGTATCCTCTCTATCATTCAGAAGCTTAGTTTTTCTGTTCAAGCAACCTTTAAATTTATGGCAAAATGAATTCTGTGTCAGTCCTTGGGGTGTGATTTTTGGTGCCTCGAATCCAGATAAATATGTTGTCTCCATCCGTTTTGAAAATGGGAATGTCAAGAACTATGTATTCCGTGTTACTGAAGGCTTCCGCCTTGCTTTTGACGGTTATGTTTTATCCACTTATGAAACCTCCATTCCATCTGCCATCATTTTAAATAATTTCCCACTTTGTTGTCTTCTCATGCACCTTTTTCGGGGGTTTTTGAGTCTTTATGTTTTCTCCAATTATGAAACCTCCATTCCGTCTGCCATTGTTTTAAATAATTTCCCACTTTGTTGTCTTCTCATGCACCTTTTTCAGGGGGTTTTTGAGTCTTTGGATTCTGGTATGTCTTTCCAGAAGGTTACTGTGTCAAACCAAACCAAGCCCATCCGAAAACATTTCGAAACAATTTCATAGAAAAAATACACTCTTGCAAGACAACGATAGACGTTAACACAAATAAGTCATCCATGAACTTTCTATCAATTATCTAGGCAATCAGATAAGCCTCTTGGCAAACTGTTTGCGGTTAAGTTGACTCACTTTATCTGGACATGCCTTTTCATTGCTTCTAATAATTTGATAGAAAACTTTAATTGAATATATGTTGGTGTTTCCAAGTATTTTCCCTAATCGTTCATATTTGACCTCTCGATGGTTTCAACTCAACCTTATTACTCCATTGGCTTTGGTGAGCAAAAAAACATGCTTAGTGTGTTTTTCTTTTTCTTTTTAAGTTGCATATTTCTTGCTCATGAAGCTACCAACACATCATATACTACTTTCAAATAACAAGTGCTACCTGGTATTCATTAGAACTAAAATTTTAATTAAAAGATCAATTTTTGCTGCGGAACTTGATGGTTTCAACACAACTTTATTACTCCATTGGCTTTGGTGCTAAAAAAAAATGCTTAGTGTGTTTTTATTTTTCTTTTTAAGTTCCAGATTTCGTGCTCATGAAGCTTCCAACACATTGTATACTACTTTCAAAATAAGAAGTGCTAACTAGTATTCATTAAAACTAAAATTTTATTTAAAATATCAATTTTTGCTACGGTACTTTTCATGTGAACATATACTAGTTTTTTTTATCTTCAAGCTCGGTTGGAAATGATCTTTTAGTTCAAATTGAAAATTGATGCTCAGTTCGAAACAATCTTTTCTTTGAAATTAAAATTAATATTGGGTTGGCAACAATAATTTCTTTCAAATTGAAAATTGACAATTGTAAAGTGAGTGTTTCAATTACTTTGAAACTTTTATGAAAGTAACAAAGGATTCAGTGTCTAGACAACCAAAAGGGGGATTATAACCTTTTTTATTTCTTGATTTTTTGAGAAATTGGTAAAACTGTCTGATATATTTCATTGGACCCATTTCTTGGGTATAGGTGCTTCCCTTAACTGCTGCGCTCGATTTGAAAGAAGAAAAATGTCATCGAAACGCCTTTTAATATTTATTTTCTTCGTAAAATTTGGATTGTGGCACGGTAATTTCATCTGTTATCTTTCTTCTCTGGAAGGATTTTACAGAAGCACACGTTTTTATTCTTAAATGCAGGGAGATGGAAAATGTAATATCCCTCTCTTTAATAATAACTAATAAATAATAAAAAAATATAAATAATAATAAATAATAAATAATACAAAATACAAAATAAATAATAATAATTAATAATAATAATATAATAAATAATAAAATCACTTAATAATAAATAATAAAAATAATAAACATAAATATATTAAAAATATACAAGAAAATAAATAAAAATAATAACAATAGTAAAGCTCTAAATAAGAATAAATAGAAATAAAACAAAGAAAACAATAAAAAAAATCAGTAAAGCTATCAAAAAGAACAAAATAAAACAAGAAAGCTAAAAGTCAAGTTGCATGTAGACACATCGAGTGTGTGCATGTGGTTCCCCTTCCAATGTTGTTCTATTTAATAGATGGTGAGGAAGATGAGAGGCATTCTGGCATTCCATCTTTCCAAGATTCTATCTTTCATTCTCTTGGGAGAATGGTGTTTTAAGACTTAGGAGTCACTGGCAGTAGTACGTTGATTGAGGTCTCAGGGGTGGCCAGTTGTAGAAAATCCTTGCGCAATTGAGCCTATGGTTGGGTGGAGAGTCGTCCCCAAAACCTTGTTGCGGTAAGCCTACTTCTACCACAGGTAAGCACAGGTAAGCACTCTTCATAGTTTGAATTTAGTTAATTTATTATATGTTATTTGGCTAGGTAAGTGACACTCTGATTTAAATTTAATGTTAATAAGTTAATTAGATATTTATTTTGGGTTGTTACATATGGTATCAGAACTATGGCTCAACCCTTAGGGCCTATGGGCATCTTAGAAAAAAATAAAATTATTTTGCTTCAAAGAAAAGCTTATGGCCTGCAAAATTTAGAAATTAATTTAAGCCTTCAACTAATGAATTCTTGTCAAAATTTTGGTAAAAACCCTTTTTTTTTTCAAATTTGGTGTTCTCTACAAAATATCCAAGGGTTATTTTTTTTTTAACCAGAAAAAGAGATCAAGCTTGCCAAAAATATTGGGCATAGTTTCTCTGAGCCGTAAGCTTTATCTTTGCGGCCTGCCACAAAAGTTTCTCCAATTAAATTTTATACAACTATTTTTTCTTTGTTTCTAAATTTCAATAATCGTTTCACTCAAATGCCTATGGTTTCAACAAGGAAATATCTTACAGAAGAAAGATTGTGGTCTTAGCCAGACATATCGCGAGGCCAGGGCCTCATTTGCCTCGTAACCATTTTATAGGCCGAAAAAGAAATCCAAACACCTTGATTACAGGTTTTACAAAAGTCAAAGCAAAACCGCTGTGAGCGTCAATAATTTGATTCCAAATCTATTGTTTTTGTTCGATTTTCTCCTTAATCTTATTCTTCTCTACACGGCAACGTAAAGATCATGAACTCTTATATTATTTCGGTTTTTTTGTTTGCTTGTCGGCATGAATTTTGTAGGATCGACATAAATAATACGGAATCTCAATGTTGATCTGTGTGAAATATCTGGCTCCCAATTCTTTCGGTTTCTATTATGTATAAATTAAAATAGTGAGCGCACTCACTTTGCTACGGTTAAAAGGGTCTGGTTTGGCATCTCTCTGCATGCATATCTTTGAGAAAACTATAAGCTGCCAATTGGGATTTGGTGAGAGAAGAGAGCCAGGGCGACTATCAATGCTGTTTGTGCCCTCTTGGCATAGAGAGTTTGGTTGGCTCTATCAATTATATACACTGTGATGAGTTACTCCAGATCCTTCCATTGCGGCTGTGTTTTAGATGCAAAAATGCATCGTGTAACTCACATTCATCTTGGTCTATCACTTCGATCTGTTTATTTTAATGAGATAGATAAATATATTATCGAATGTGCTAGTAAATTATAGTACACATATATAATTTATGGCATAAATTCTTCACATGAATATAAACTTATGTCACTTTATATAAAATAATATTTTATTTCACAAGTGTTTTTTTATATTAATGTAGACTATTATTATATTATAATAGTATATATAATGGAGTAATTATATATGATTTTTTTATGAGAAAAATGTTAATTATAATTCCTTTTTTGTATATATACTAAAAATAGAACAAAATTTGTCAAAAGTAAAACCTTTTAAAAATTGAACAAAACTTTTGAAAACCTAGGTAAAAAAAAAAAAATTGACCCAAAAGTCGCCATAATAAAAAGGTTATGGAAAAACAGGTAATTAGATCTATTAAGAGGTTCGTTGGATTTTTAAAATAATGTTATGTTTTTAATGGAAAAAATAAATTTACCATAAAGTAGCTATAATCGAAAAGCTAAATCTACTAAAAGGTACGTTGGATTTTAAAAGTAATGTTATGTTTTTAAATGATGGTGATTCTTTCAATATTTATAACAAATTGTCGAAATAATATCTTCTCATGCCCATTGAAAAGTTTTAGGATCACTAAAGCCGATGTTGAGTTTAGGCATTTAGTGCCTTTTCTTTCATGAACCTCGACTACAGCTGAAAGTTTTGGAGATCAAAGAATGTATCGACTAGTTTTAGAAATAATATTCATCATATCCGCTAAATTATCAGTAGCTTAAATAAGATTTGTCAGATCCGCTAAATTATCAGTAGCTTTATGAATTTAAAGGCCTTTTATTCCTTGAAATTCGAATACTACTGAAAATTCTTCACCTGGAGAGTTGAAATAAATACGCCACTCGCGAAAATAATAATTTTGATCAATAGGGAACCTTCACAGGCATGAAATCCGATGTCGATTTTTTTTTTTATGCATTTAAGGGCCTTTTCTTCGTTTAACTTCAAAAAAAAAAAAAAACTGAGAATTCATCATGTGGAATACAGTGGAAATTTCTTAATGTGGAGACCTGAAGAAATAATATCGCTTAGCTTTCAAAGGTCGAATTTATTGCCGTGTAATGCTTTGTTTATTCTGTTTTAGTATGTTGTTTTTATTTTAATAATCATATGAATGGCCTCTCTCCATTACTTGATCTTTGAGCACAGCATGAAGCATTTCCACAGAAGGCAATGGAAGTGAAGGTCGGATTTAAATTTGGGAGCTAACTTTAGTGCTCAGTCTTTAATTATTTTTACATATGATAGGTGTTCTCTAGGTCGATCGCTGACTCCATTAAATGTAATTGAACTAAACTTGGATTTTTCAGTCTGGTAGCCCTCCCTTTTGTTTATCAATGTGTTCTTTCTTGTCAAAAGGAACAATGGAAGTTGCAGGAACACGCATAGCCATGGCCGCAAGCTTACAATCTTATGTCTTATGCCTTATGCAGGCAATTTTATGTCCTATTCGGGAAATTAATATGGCTAAATGTATTGTAATTTAAGGGATGGTGTTGCATTCGCAGGTGCACTTGCAGGCAGGCCATATAATTAATAAAATTATTTTATTTTGTGTTGGGGAAGGATAACCTTCCAAGTCATCTGATCTGGTTCTGGGTCGGGTGGTAGTGTCTCTTCTTTATGGTGTGGAATATTTATTTGGTTGTTTGATTTCTTAAATTTCCTTATAGTAGTCATTTAATAACAATAAGAATCTCAAGATACATTCAATAAATTTGTTTAAACGATTTATTTTGTTAAAAGCAGTCCATTTAATTCTTCTAACATAAGTTATGATTGCTTAAACAGATACTCACAATATTTCACTCTACAAATTTCAATTTATCCTAGCACATAAGGTCATGAATCTGTAGACTTAATATTGGTGTGACATATCATTTCAAAATTCATGGTGAATTTTATTTCAGAATTCAAGTACCTTCTTAAAACAATATTGCCACTAATATTCTTAAGCTTTACTCATTGGAATTTTGATTTTATGTTGAGACAATTCTCTATGTTTTAATACTACAAAATTAGTAATTATTGATAATTTGCATGATCAATCACACAGTTTCAAATTTGGCAATGGTTTGATTGCATGCCGAGCAGTAGGGGAAAAATATATAAAACAATAGATTGAAATGAATCAAGAATCTTCAAAACTTTGTTGAATAAATTGGGCATGGTTAATACATATGTGGTTAAAAAAAATCATTGCATAATTATAACAACAATAATCTAAGTATTTTGGCTCTTATTGAATCACTGATTACATTGTTTGGCTATCATTGCATATGTGGGTGACTTGATTTCACTGATATTTTTAGAGGTCAGATATAGGTCTAATCTTGACATTACCATGATATATTACCTTTGCATTTGGCACTAAGCTTGAATCTAGATCATTGGTACTCCTTATCTTGCATTTAGTGATCATTTGAAAAGTTAATTAGTGGATTGATTGGATCATCTAGTGACTCACATCACATTGCAGTTTTTCTTTAATTAGCTATCCAATTTGGTATCTAAGGACTGATATATTCTTGGCAATAAACTACAACAATTGGATTCTTGACAGCAGAATAACGTTGGTATAACTTAAGGTTTGGTGCATTCATTAGTTCCTCATTGGTTTTCTCATGCATCATTATAGACAGCAGATTCTTTGGTCTCTGTTCGCATTAGAATCTCATTACATGGTAAAACCACTATCTCATTTTCTTGAGTTGATTGTCCTCTTATCATTTCTAAATATAAAAAGTGCTATAATCAACTACAACGGTTCTCTCCATTACAACCATATAACAAAGCGAAAATCTAAATGAGTCACATAATTAAAGATATAGTTTTATTATGACTCATTGAGTCATTGAAAAAATATATAATCTTGTAATCTTGGATGATGATAATCTACCCATAATTGACGATGTATAATTCTCTGAAATATTGCACTATTGAAATGGTATACTGACATGTTTTTTTGTAGCAAATCTTTAATGCTGGTATAACTACTCACCACCAGTTCATTTTACTACACAGTTTACATAGCACTTGAAGTATTTGGATAATTGAAGTTGAAATTTGTCACCAATTAAAGTGCTCTAAAATAGTGAAATTTGTTCCAATTCACAATGGATAAACTCTGATATCTTATTACCTTTAGTTGATCGTTGTTCACTTGCATCTATTCAATATGATCTAAAAACATAGAGATAACATTCCTTGAATGTTGATCATACTATTCACTAATTATTTGGGTTGGATTTCTGTTCTCATTTTCCTTTAGAAATAATAGTTGCTTGGCATTTCTCTGGTCTATTATTGCAAGAGCACAACTCTCAATATGATCTTCTAATAAATTTAATTTTGCATTGCAATTTCCATGCAGATTACATGTATTTGCTCATTTACTACTCATATCATTTGTATATTAAACATCATCAAGCTACAGGATGGTATATGTCAGTCTCAGTGACAAATCGTACAGACTTGGATTTCAGTTTAGATGTTGAGTATAATGTTACATGAGGTTTCGTGATTCAAGGTTAATTGCATATAATGGTTAAAGTTGTCTAAAGAAAAATGGAAAGGAGAAACTTGCAAATTTTTTTAAGGATGATAACTAAGGATAGTTCATGTGATTATGTCCAACTTGGATCAAATAATTAAGATGGAAGTATCACAACAAAGATAATAAATCGGTAAGAAGAGACAACCTATTTTGGAACATAAAAGAAGAGTATTGTGGTATTTTGGAACATAATGGAAGGATTTGGTATAAACATAACTTGGTACTCTAAAAGTGTCACTATAAGGTCGATCTAAGGATGATGCACAAAATATTGGCAATCAACCAATGAAATTGAATAATTAGGGTAATAATTTTACGAAACTTGGACGGTATGATAAAATGATTGGAAAGGATAAGTTGTGTGCGTGACAAAATCTATAACAATTTTCTGAAAAGTTTCCATAGATGAATAACTATATGAATGGACTAGGGATAACAAGATGTATGATCAGGTAATTTTATTATGTTGATAAGCGGATTACATTTGGTAGCTATCTTAATGAATTTATTTAGCAGGTATTACCTAAGTTGGAAATAGTAACAACATTTCCAAGGTATATCAGTGCTATAGGAGAGGAGGAAAAACACAATGATTGGAGATGAGAAATTCAAGTCAATTTAATAAAATAGAATGAAGTGAAGAAAGTTCCATTTTTGAAGCCAGCAGACATGGAATAGTAGGAAATCAAGACAAGGAGAAAAAAAATATAAAATATATATCTATGAATATCGGAAAGAAGAAAGTTCTTTTAAAGGTATTAATGAGTAGAGCTAGAAACATGATTGGTAATGGTGATAATGATGTGAAGGTATGAAGTTGCATGATGACCAAATGATAATAAACAAGGAAGACATAGGAAGGAATGTTGCTAGAAATTTTATACGGATACCTTGAGAAGGATTGTGTACATAGTGACAAAAGAAGTGAAATTCAATTAATAGAGATTGTAGTTGAATCATTATTTCATGAGTAGGACTTCCCATAACGTTAAAAGAGGTCATTTCCACATAACACCTCACATTTAAGTTTCTCATGGACAATGATGGTAGTAGTGTTTCCGACTGTTTCAAAATCTAAAATAATGATACTATTTAATAAGAAAGAGTCTTTTGTCCTTCTTGAGGAAACTGAATTTATGATAAATAAATCAAGTGGTATTGAGATACGAACTTTACGAACTTGATGAGATAAGAAAATATTTCCGTGGATGAAGTGTTAATTGAGTCAGCATGGATCAACAAATCCTCGTGCAAGTAAATTAAGCATGATATAAAATTAAATCATGATGAGAAAATGTTTTTATGCAATTTCATATAGCGGTATTGGAATCAGTAAGCCAAAGGGTAAATGGATGTAAAATCAAGGGATTTTTAATTTTGAGATAGATGATTTAAATAGTGATGGTATCACTCGTAATATCTTAAACAATATATTTCACCAAAAATTTCCTTGGGGAAGGAAGAATATATGATGAGAGATTAACACTCAAGATGATAAGGCTCATATGAAATTTAAAGATGTACTTAGATGATTATACCATTGGTGTAACTGGTCAACTACCTTGTAGAAAGAAGTCAAACTGATTATTGAAAAGTAATTGACAACTTGATGAAAACATATTGACGATGTTTCATGCTATCATGATAGGAAGATAATGATGTACATATGGTTCTTATAGTGATAAGGTATCTATACGATAATAGCGATATGCATAGGTATTATGACGATATGTTAAGGTATATTGACATTTTCATTTACTACCTGATGATAGGTATTTAATGTTCAATACTCATAATGGATATGATATGCATAACGTGGCATAGGAATTCTGATGTTATAATATGAGGATTATTGACATGTGGTTCATTTATGTGAACTCATGATATGTCTTGATATAATTATGTGATGGTATAACTAGAGCATGCGATAGTTCTGTATAAATCTATGACATGCGTGAGCATGCAGTTCCTTATTAACAAAGATGAACGTTCTCATGATGACATGCAAGAGTTGGCATGTGGATTATTTCCTATGATATTATGATGGTATGGTTAATGCATTGGATGCATGTTGAGATGTGATGATTC
>APFE030965995.1:0-15333 GCA_000404065.3 Pinus taeda | reverse complement strand
GGGCTTTCAAAGCGCTTGTTCAAAACAAGGCTTCCAGGACTGGTAACTCAACCCACAACTTATATAGGACTTCCAGAGTGTTCTTCCAACTAAGGATTCCAAGACTAGTAACCCAAGTTTTTACAGGGTTTCTAGAGTGTTTGTCCAACTAGGGCTTCCAGGAATTAATAACTCAACCCAACCTAATGAAACATGAGAAACAACCAAAACAAAACAATGAAAATAAACCCAGAATCACCACGGCTATCTAGACAATGGTAATGCTAGAAAATCCACTCTCAATCCCAACAATCTTCTATGCTAATGACAGATCACAACCAAAAATCCACATGCATATGTCATGCATGCAAAAACTAGTGAAGGAAACATACATGTAAATCGGTACCTGCAAGAAAATTTGATGCAGTTGCTAACTCTGATACCCTCTTGCACTTCCTGCTCCTCCTTTGCCTTCTTGATCCAAAAATCCAAGTGTGCCACACCCTCCAAGAGTTCTCCAATAAAATTCTAAGTATCCAAGAGTATGAGGCATAGAGAATCATGAGAAAGCTCCAAAAGTGAACTAATCATGTCTTGCTGACTAATCCACATAATCCATTTTATTAATGACACCTCTATTTTCTTCATTTTCCATTATTTTCCTTCATTTTCCTCGTCACATGCAGCTTGTCAGCCTTCACATTCATTTTCTCCTAATTTCCATTATTTCCATAAATAAAATGCGAATTAATGCCTCATGCCTTTCTAAATCCTTAGCCATTTCCTTTGTCAATTTCCTCACCCATAATATATTGAATCAACTCCCATTAAGATGTTCTTACCCACCATTTAGCTTGGAATACGTTTCCCATCACTGTGTCCTTATATTTTATATTTACATGGATTTTTAACCAGGGCTTTTCCAAAACTCTCCCCCTTGGCGGAACACCATCTCGGTGTCCAATGACACCTATAACCAACAAGACTAGTGAAAACAAAACATACTGACCATGGAGCTTTATAACATAGGTCGTTGCAATATTTACAATGTCCACCTACTAAAACATGAAATGCATACCATTTACAGTAGCTTTATAACACAAATTATTATGGTATTTACAATAACCACATATACAAGCATACAAAGATTCTTCAACGAGAAGATAATCATCTTTTATATGGAGCTTTATAAATCTAGCTTAATAAAATATTTACAATAATATACACATATACACATTTGTTCAAGCAGTAGATAAAAATATACTATGTCTGCATCCACAACAAGGGAATCCAGAGGCTCACACCTCTACCCTCAAGTAATACTAGGATTCATCTCCTTCCTGGAAATTCTAGAATCCACTATCACAATTAAACTACATCCAATGTCCACTGCTAGAATCGTACGTCACGTGTCCTCTCAGTGAACACTTACAAGCTCATTTTTCCAGGGTGCACTCCTAATGTGCATCTTATTCCATCTCCCTATTCTAATGGCCAAAACAAATCCATCCTTGTTCTTCCCTTCTTTGCTACATAGTCCCTCTAGCAATCCAGTCAACCCCTTCCATGTAGTCACACACCTTCCAAGTTCTAATGGTGCGTCCATTCTAGGTATTCCATCCCTTGGGAAGGCATATCCCTACCTCAAAACCAACATACTAGTCATAGAATGCTCACGGAAATCAATGGACACTATTGGGTACCAATGTCCCACAGTGACGTTATTGTTGAATACTTTACCAGCATATTGCTGCATTTTCCAATTCCTTTTGTTGTTGCCAATTCTTGTGGCCGATTTCAATCAACCAACTAGCCATTTCATGCATCCCTGTACCAAGCACATAACTTCCATTATATTTAAAATAAATTGAAATAAATTCACGTCATACCTCATTGGTAGCTCATCAATAAAGTACATTTGTAATCTTGTAAGCTTCCTATAACAACAATTCAAACTAGAATATTTGACGAAATCATCATGTATAAGAATATCACACTAGGTTAGCTCAAAACACAACCATCGCAGATCAACATCATAAATCACATGTAACCATCATAAACCAAAATAATAATTCACATTTAATCATCATATACTAGAATCATAAATCACTTGCATAATAAATCTAAAATAAAATATTGATACTTATCCTTTGATCAATCCTTATCTTATACCTTTGTATGTATTCCTTACGCACTCCAGATTGGTTTCCGCACTAGAAAAACACCCAATGCCTTCTCCTCAACCATGTGCACATACACATAGTGTGCATTACACACATACAACCACACACGACATATAACTTCGTACAATACATGCACCTATGCCTAAACACAATACATGCACCTACATAATGCACACACATAGTACCACATGCCCTCAGCATAGCATGTATGACATGCATACAATACAAAATGTTCACCAGTACCATATGTAAAACATGTACATAGTACCACCTATAGACCACACCACATGCACAACGTGTGCACAACATCACATGTACACCGCTCCACCTGCACAACCTGTGCACAACGCCACATGTACACTAGACCACTTGTACAAATCATACACAATACCACAATTACATAATACCACATGCACAAGATGCATGGGAGACCACATATACACAATGCCACATGCATGAAATGTACACAACGCCATATGCATGACATGTACACAACACTACCTCCACATAGTGCCACTTGTACAATCATCCACACCACACCATATGTACATAGCACCACATGTACAACAGTGATGCAACACAACATGTACATAGCACTACATATCTAACATGTACGTAGCACCGCATATCCAAAACACACAAAGAACCATATGCATACAAGACCACATATCAATCATGCACATAGTACAATATGTATGTAGCATTATCTATCCAACATGTACATAAAATCATCTATACCTGGCACTGAATATGCAACATTCATACAACAAAATTTGTACTAACACCATGTACATAATATTGCATAAATATCATGTACACACACTACATATGCACAATACCTCATGTGCACAATCGTCACAGATGAAACATGTACAAGATGTATGACATATGCACAATAGTAATACCAAACATTTGAAACTACACTACCTCTATTAAGGACCCTCACTTCCAGTGCCTTATCAATGCTTGTCCTAGCATGTCCGAGACCACACTATTTTCATTTCGTTGATGTATCCATTGTTATAACTATCCATAACATAGACACAATATAATCACATAATATCAACTCATAAACACATGATATTGAACTCATATATTTTTCATTACTACTCTTCCCAATTGATTCATCATAATACCAGGAACCCTTTCATGTCATTCACTTGCATGAGAAATCATTCCTTCATAAGAATTATTCTAATGACCCTATCAGATAGTGACATAGATACATGGGCACATACATACATATACATAAAAATTAGCATAACCATGATCATAACATAATTACCAGATATCAAGGTCAAGGTTAAGAGAACTTCCTTTATTCATGCAAAACATTGAGAACCAATGCTCCCAACTTAGTCAAGCCATCTGACATCTCAGGTCCATTTACTTTACCTTTTCTCATTACCTTTCTCATGTATGTACTTCCACCATCTATTTACCACAACGAACCCAACTAGTCCAACCAAATGCCATAGTTTTACCCTACATTGTGCTTACTCATGCACAAATATCCATTTGAATCTTACACTACCTTTTGGGTACCACATAGCTCTCCTGAGCTACACCAAATTTCCTCTTTCCCAAATGATTCCCAAGACTCAAAACATAAAAGGCAAGACATGAAACAACTAAGAAGAAAACCATGAAAGTCAATAACAATATGTCACTACAATAAAGTGGCAAGGAATTTCACCAGAAATCACAAAGATGCAATCAAGCGCAACCAAATCACAAAATATCAAAATAACAATACTAGCAACAAACACAATGACTCAATCCCCATGGCGCCCAAGGAAAGCTCAACCTAATCCTTCTTAAATATTTCATGGTAGTCTCTTTATGCAATCTCTTGCATCATACTACCATAAACATAGTCATAAAAATATAACGATCAGTGCATAAATAAATATAACAATACACCAGTTATCTTACCTTGTTGGTCCAAGCACTTTACTTGCAAATGAGCACATCCACTTAATCTCTCAAGGGAATCCAATTCCCTTGACAAGTCCACCTATAACTAGAGACTAGCTAATATAGCTATCAAGTACATGTTCATCACTATATCACATATCCACATAATGTTAGATGAGATTAAGGTTAAGAAGACTCCCTGTATGCAAGGAACTCATTCATTTGGAATTAATGTTTCTAAACATGGCCAAAGGAATTATTGTCTAATTATTTTCTTTTACCATTTTTACCTTGTTTCAATTGAGGCTTACTATGTACTTTGACATCATCCAACTATTAGTTATATAAACACATCAAGCATTAGCTTGTCACATTAATACCTAACATGTTACCCTACAACTTCTCACACATGTCAAGCACATGTTCCAAATATCAAGACAATCATATCTATCAATTTTAAATCAACCTTTACCAAGACTAACAGCCATGTCATAATTCATAGTCAACTCATATTCCTTCAACACAATACGGAAATTGTCACCTACTATACTCAAGTACATATCAACTATCTTAACACATATGTGTTAGTAAAATCCTCTTAAAACAAGAACATTTTGACAAGAGACCTTATAAACACATACTCATATTATGTAATTCATCAAACCTTCAACCAACTTGCAAACATACCATGCTAAATAAATCAACCAGACAACATAACAAACACCAAACACTCAAACACCAAATAGACGACATAATCAAACATTCAAGCACTAAATATATGATATAAGAAATCTTGTACCTTAATTCATCTTAGGGAAGGATATCTTGTGGGAACAATCAATATAGTGAGCAAGATATAACTTTAAAACATGTCAACTCAAAACATGAATAAGATCATGATATCCATAACACTAACTAACTAAAATGTTCAGATCATAAACTCATAAGAATTGATTATTTATGCATAGAATCACATATGTATGACTAGTCTATATTAGTAACACACAATGAAACACAATAAGTCAACTTGTACATGAATGTCATAACCCTAACCATCTGCATAGGCCAATCAAATTTAACATGATACACATGACATCAAGATCTTAATGAAATAACCCTAATCATTAAGTTACTAGCATATAACAACCATAAGCTATATCATGCTCATCGACAACATATAATGTGATGGTCAAGCTAATTATCATATATTAATAACAAGTTAACCTATAACGTACACATCAACAACATATAACATAATCATCAAGTTATCTAATGTAAAAAAACAATGGCAATGCATATAACTACACTAATCAAATAACATCTATCACGAATGTAACCATAACATCAAAAAAATGTACATAAACCTAATGTATATCAACATAATTCATTTGAAAATCCTTAACTTACATACCTACATGCCAAACATACAATACATGTATCGTGATCTTCTCTTATCACAAAGTCTAATGTTGCAACCTCATTATGTCTATCTACATCTCCTACTCTATCTCAGCCAACACATTAGCATCATAACAACCAATAGCACCATGATGACCTAATTACATACCATGAATTCATAAGGCATTTTTGACCTACTATTCATGCATAACTATAACGAAGACCAAAAATCCATAACAAGTGCATATAGAAATATAACACGTGAGTACAAAACCATATACAGATCATTCTAGCTAGGGTCCAGTCCTTAATGCATGACCATATCAACTACACAAACCATTACCTCATATATGACAACAATGACCACATCACATGCACTTGATAACATGTGAACTCTAATATGCCTAACACTACATAATCAACCATACACACATGAAGACATACTCCACGACAACACCTTAAACCTTCACATGGTGACATCACTACAACCATGCTCAACAACATGCAAATGCAACAAGCACATGAACTACAATCATAAGCAACAAATATGCAACCAACATGAAATGATGGAAACACAGAGCCCAAGGAGAGCACAACCATGCTCTGATACCACTTTGTAACACCCTCCTCCCACATATACCCAAGAAACCAACCAACTAGGGTAAATATGTGAAGAGAGGCTACTATGATATCATTTAACCTCCTAGGTAAGCTTAATGAAATGGAATCGATGGAAACACATCACACAAACCTCCCTCGAGTGCTTCAGAACCCCCAGGAGCTAATCCACCAATCCATGTGCCCAACCCTTGAATTAACCTAGCATTTAGATGAATTAAACCCAAATTTTCTCCCATGAAAAGGCATGCATGTGACTATAACCCTCTAGTCACTCTCACAAGCTTTCCTGCTAGCGCTTAGAGACCTAACTTGTTAGTTTTATGCCAATGACTCTAGGATTGGAGCCAATTTTTTAGGGCCATAGCCCAAATCAGTGCCCAAAACTGAACCATCTCTTAAAATAACTAAAATATCATAGAAATGACAATACTAAAGCAAATTTGTGTTCATGACCTTGACTGGACACTTACTAGCCATCACAGGAATTTTTTCAAACACATGGTAAATATGCAACCTATAGGTGTAAATAATAGAAATGAGCATAGGGTTTTCATACTTATCTGAGATTCTCCATGAAGAATCATTTCCTTACCACATTAGCTTCCATTTCATGGATTAGTTCATAGATACATTGATCATTCAATAACAAATAAGAACATGATGAATGCCACACATGGGCGTTGTCATAAAACATGTAAATAATCATCATAATAGGGACTGAAATATTAATTAAATCATAGCCATATAAACCACATACAGTCAACCATAATTATCATAGATATATAAGGATAAATAACCTTTAATTAATGATGCAAAATCCAAACTTGAGATGGGACTTCCACATTCCACCCGACCAAAGAATGGTTGAGGAAAACCTCCCTTCAGTCATTCACCCCCATGCCATATTTCAAGCATGAATGTAGGATGTCATATAACACATCAATAAAAAATCATCCAATCTTTTTAGAGGCCATCCCCCTCAACCCATTAAACAGTGATTCGACCACCTAGTTGGACATCACCAATACCGTCATCAAATTGGTCTCCATCCAAGCCTTTCAAGGCTTCCATAGTTTTTGTTCCAACCAAGGCTTCCAAGACAGGTAACTCAACCCACATATTATATAGGGCTTCCATAATGTTGTTCCAACTAGGGCTTTCAAGACTAGTAACTCAACACACCAAGGTCTTCCAAAGTGTTTGTCCAACCAAGGCTTCCATGACTAGTAACTCAACGCAAGTTGTTACATGGATTCTAGTGTGTTTGCCCAACCAGGGATTTGAGGAACTAATAACTTAACCGAAGCTAAGCAAACATGAGAACCAATGAAAGAAAAATAGTGAAAATACACTGACAATCACCATGGCTATCTAATAAATGGCAAGGCTAGGCAATTCACTATCAATCTCAGCCATCTTCCTGCCAACGAGAGATCACAACCAAAAATCTACCTGCATATGTCATGGATGCAAAAACTAGTGAAGTAAACATACATGCAACTCGGTACCTACAAGAAAATTTTATTAGCAGCTGACCTCGGTGCCCTCTTGTGATTTCCTGCTCTTCCTTTTCCTTCTTACTTCAAAAATCCAAGTATGCCACACCCTCCAAGAGTGCTCCAAGAAAACTCTAAGTATCCAAGAGTATGGGAGAGAGAATAATGAGAGAGCTCTAAAACTGAACTGATCATGTCTTTCCCATTGATCCTCATAAGAATTTTTATTAATGAGGCCTCTATTTTCTTCTCTTTCCTTTACTTTCCTTCATTTTCCTCCTCACATGCAACTTGTGGCCTATCTCCTTCCTTTTCTCCTAATTTTCATTATTTTCATAAATAAAATGTAAATCAACTCCTCATGCCTTTCCAAATCCTTAGCCATTTCCTTTGCCAATTTCCTCAACCATCACAAACTGAATCAACACACATTATGATGTTTTCACCCACCATTCATCTTGGAATACGTGTCCCACATGGATTTTGAACTACGGTTGTTGAAACTTTATAGCTATACACTCATTTGCAGCTAATATACCATAATAATCTAGGAGAAAAAAGATTAATAAATAGATCCATGCATGTACTTGCTTGAACCTTGACTTCTGCCTCTGATGTTATATTTAACTAGGCTTAGAGGGGTTTTCACTATGAATTCAACCATGAATAAACAATGGAGAGAGTGAATCCTTATATTGGTTTGAGCTCCATCTCCTTATCATTTACTAGAATCTAGATCCACAAATCTCTCTGAAACATAACCATAAAATATTTCTAGATTCATGGTTTTCTCAAAGAAAACCACTATAATAATACACCATAGGGTTTTCCAAGACAAAAATAACAAATGTAGAGTGACAATGGAGAAGGGGATGTTGCATGTCTATTTTTCAAGAAAAACACCTGCTTCGATGAAACAACTTTAACGAAGCATAAAAGCCCCTCATGTTGCTTAATATCTTCTTGTTTGGCATGCCCTTTAATGATGGCCTCATAAAACGTAAAGTTATTACCCATGTGCAATTTTTTCTCCACCATGTGCCTATTTAATCAAAATTTTCCCAAATAACCAAAATAATCAATGAACAAACATTGGGAATTTCTCAAAAAGTTTATCAAAATTTGGTGATGGTTTTAAGGTTATGGATTTGTAGCCACCATAGCTCCTATAAGATTTCTCTAAATTTCTATTATGACCCTAATTTTAAAATTTAGCAATAAATTTTCATTTATTGGCACCAATTTGGCAACAATTTGGGCACTTGTCAAAAGGTATATGCTCAAGTGCTAGGATACCCCTCCAATACAGTTGTCACAATCCTCCATAAGTGGATCTCATAGATAAGTGGGCAAGCAATGGTCAAATAGTTTTTATGACAACTCCTTAAAGGGTGACCTCAACATGTGTGCCAATAAGATGTGGGGCATTCCTCAAATGATGCCAACTAATCCCATATGTAGTGGATCTACGTGGATATAATTGTAAAGGAGATTCATTATAGTCTATACCATGGCATACCATAATATGCTTACAATCCTTCAATATGACAAGCATTTTACCTCATGAGCATAAAACCATGCTAGAGCATATCCAATCATCCCAAGAATAATTTTAATTCAAGTGATAGAAAGCAGAGAATATTAGAGTGTTGTACACCATCATGATTCTATTAAAATGATTATGAGAAAATGATGTTGGCTTAGGCCAAAAATGCTAAGGAATTTCATCAAGTGATTCATACATCAACATGTATCAGTAACAATCAAATGATCACAAGGGCTTCACAACTAAGTTGACTAGTATGAAAAGAAAATAATCATCATCAAGGCAACCCAAACATAAACATCATCCAGCCATCTATGATTACTGCATCAATAACTTCATTAAATGCAACCACGACTCTAGTGCCATCTAAATTCAACTTGTAAACCTCCCTTTGTGATGGAAATGACAATAGTAGTGAAAATTTTCACAAGTGTAGGCCGCATATAACATGAGAGGTAACAAGCCATAGAGTCAAATTATCCAAGTGCATCCTGCTTGGGTGGGGTCTTCAATTGGATTAATTCTCATGCCATATGATGGGTAATAGGGCCCACTAATCATGCATTTATTTATTGGTTGGGGATGCCCACCATCCTGGGAGGATATGTTGTCATTCCCCTACCAAGTATGTGAGATATGAATGCACACATGGGGATACCTACCCTGACAATTACTCATACATACATCAGAAATTACATGTGACAATTTATGTAAGATTCTAATACTTATGTCTTCATACATGAATGTGTTAAATGATCTACTTTTATGATTTTATGTGTTATATTTCTTTCAATGATAAATGATATAGTCCATTCTCATGTGTCCATAAGATTTTTTTTTCATTCTCTTTTATCCTAGATGGGACCTGGTTACATTAAGGATGTGTCTCACCCATAAGGGATGCATCCACTAATGGAGAAGTCAGTGGATCAATGCTCATTGTTAGCCCACCCTAAATGGATCCAACCACCATCAAATCCAAAATGAAAGGGGACTGGCTTATACTTTAGTGTTTCCATGTCCATGAGGTACAAGGCAACTATTGGGTACATCTCTTTTTATTTCGGGATGTTACCCAAATCCCAAAAAATTGGTGATGTAAATGTCCTTGAGGATGGGTAGATGTCCCTCAACTATCTTAGGAATATTTTCTTTCCACCTGTCAAAACTAGTTACCCTTAAGGGCACTTGATGAAAAGTGAAAACAAATCTAGTATTCCCTTAGGTACAGTAGCATGGGATACAAAGGAAGGAAATCAAGCAATGGTGTTACTAATAGAGCTATTAGTAAATAAAAAATATTGGCAACAAAATATAGAGTTTAAGATTGTATTCTTTTACGAGTCACCATGCTTAATAGTAAAGACCCCATGTTGTAGAGGATTGTTGGGAATCTCACAATACTTTATTAGATGATAATCAAAATACTGTCCAAATTTCAAAATCTAATAATTTCAAGTCACTTAAAAAATATTTATCTAAAGGAAATATATGTTATTTCTGAAGCAACTCTAAAAAACCTTAAACAAAGTCTCAGGTTTTTTCAACATTTTGTGACCTCCTAGGTATATAAGAGTTGTTACTTAAGCACACTCAATAATTTAGCGAGCTATTTGTTAAGAAATTTTTCTTTCCAAATTATCATTTATATTGAAATGTTGGAAGTTGTTGTATTTTAGTTTATCCCAATGGAGTTACTTAAATTCCTGAAGCTTATCCAACAAATATTTTAGCACTCTACATGCTATTGGAAAGTTAATTCATTTGATTAGAAGTTGATTCCTTGATTATTCTCATTTCTATTAATATATTTTTTTTGGCTTTTTATGATTAATCATTAACCTATAAATATAACAAATCAGTATATGTCCATTACTTCTATAGTTATGACAATAGTAGATGGTATTTGTTACATATTCTTTAGCTCTCTTTTATAATTTGTCTCATTTGATCGTACATATTTTGTAGGCTGTTGGCCATGTTTTTCTTTTAATAATACGTCTTTGGACATTTTGTATATTGGTGCACATTTTGGAGTTTCCTCTAACACATGAACCAACTTAGAGGAACTAGAAGTTGTAGCATTTTACGTATTAGTTCGGGTAGATTGTGAGTGAGTTGAACTAGACAAACATGCTTGTTGGCTATTGGGATGATTCCATCACCAAAACCTCATCAAATTCAATCATGAATCTAAGTAAATATAAAGGTCAACCTTTAAACCTCTATTTATGATGGAAATTACAAGAGTAGTGAAAATATTCACAACTGTAGGCCTCATACAACATGAGAGGTAACAAGCCAGATAGCCAAAATTCTCGAAGTACAACTTGCTTGGGTGAGTTCTTCAACTGGATTAATTTTCATGTCATATAATGGGTAACAAGGCCCACTAATCATGCATTTATTTATTGGTTGGGGATGCCCACTAGCCTGGGAGTATATGTTGTCATTCCAATGCCAAATATGTGACAGGTGCACCCACACATGGGTTCACCTACCCTGACAATTACTCATACATACATCAAAAATGACATGTGACAATTTTTATAAGAGTCTAAGACTCAATTCTTCATACATAATTGTGTTAGATGAAATACTTTTATTATTTTACGTATTCTATTTCTATCACTCATAAATAATATATTCCATACTCATGTATGCATGAGATTTTTTTTTATCCTTGTCTCTTTATCTTAGAAGGGACCTAGTTATAGTGAGGATGTGTCCCACCCCTAAGGGACACATCCACAAATGGATCAATCAGTGGATATATGCTCATTGTCAACCCACCTTGAATGGATCTGGCCACCATCATATGCAAAATGAAAGTGGGTTGGCATAGACTTTAGTGTGTCCCTGTCCATGAGGTACACGGAAACTACTATGGACATCTCCTTTTCATTTGGGATGTTACCCACATCCTATAAAATTGGTGATGTAAATGTCCCCGAGGATGGGCAGATGTCCCTCAACTATCTTAGGAATTTCTAGTTCTCACCTATCAAAACTACTTCCTCATAAGTGTGTTTCATTAAAAGTCAAAACAAATCTAGTATTCCCTTGGGTGCTCTAGCATGTGATACAAAGGAAGGAAAGAAAGAAATGGTGTTACTATTAGGCCTATCAATAAATAAAAAATATTGGCAACTAAATATAGAGTTCAAGACTGTATTCTTCTACTAGCCACCATGCTTAATAATGAAGACCCATTCTCTAGAGTCACCTTGCTTAATAGTAAATACCCCATGTTGTAGAGGATTTTTGGGAATATCACAATACTTTATTATATGATAATCAAAATATTGTCCAAATTACAGAAACTAATCATTTCAAGTCACTTTCCTACTATTTATCTGACGGCAATATATGTTCTTTCTGAAGCAATTCTTAAAAACCTTCAACAAAGTCTCAAGTTATTGCAGCATTTTGTGATCTCCTCGATATATAAGATTTGTTACTTAAGTACACTTACTACTTTGGAGAGTTATTTGTTAAGATTGTTTGATTGCCACGATATCATTTATATTGAAATGTTGGAAGCCATTTTATTTTAGTTTATTCCAATAGAGTTGCCTAAATTCCTTAATCTTATCCAAAAAATATTTTAACACTTTACATGTTATTGGAGAGTGAAGTCATTTGGTTAGAAGTTTATTCCATTGTCCTTATCATTTATGTGAATACAATTTGTTTAGTTTCTTATGATTAATCATTAACCTATAATTCTAACAAATTTGTATATTCCCTTCACTTCTACAGTTCTGACAGTAGTATATGGTATTGGTTCTATATTGTTTAGTTTTATTTTATCATTCATCTCATTTGGTTCTACATATCTTGTAGGTTGTTGGTCATGTTTTCCTTGTAATAATATGCTTTTGGAAATTTTGTCTACTGGTGCACTTTCTAGAGGTTTCTCTGACATAGGAACCAACTTAGAGGCACTAGAAGTTGCAACATTTAGGGTAGCAATTCTGGTAGATTGTGAGGGAATTAAACAAGATAAACATGCTTATTGGCTATTGGGACACGGCCATCACCAAAACATCATCAAATTCAATCACAAGTCTAGGGTCATCTAAAGGTAAACTTGTAAACCTCCCTTTGTGATGGAAATGACAAGAGTAGTGGAAATATTCACAAGCGTAGGCCTCATATAACATGAGAGGTAACAATCCATAGAACCAAAATTCTCCAAGTGCAAACTAGTTTGTTAAGGTCTTAAACTGGATTAATTCACATGCCATATGACGGGTAATAGGTCCCACCAACCATGCATTTATTTATTGGTCGGGGATGCCCACCAGCCTACGAGGATATGTTTTCATTCCCCTACCAAATATGTGAGATGTGCTCCTAGAAATGGGGACACCTACCCTGACAATTACTCATACATACATTAGAAATGACATGTGACAATTTTTGTAAGAGTCGAAGACTCAAGTCTTCATACATAATTGTGTTAGATGAAATCCATTTATGATTTTATGTGTTCTATTTCTGTCACTGATAAATTATATAGTCCATTCTCATGTATGCATGATATTCATTTTTATCCTTGTCTCTTTTATCTTGGATGGGACCTAGTTTCATTAAGGATGTGCCCCACCCATGAGGGGTTCATCTATTGATGGATCAATTAGTGGATCTATGCTCATTTTCAGCCCACCCTGAATGGATCTTACCACCATCAGATGCAAAATGATATTGGCTTGGCTTAGACTTTAGTGTTTCCTTTCCCATGAGCTACAACAAAACTATTGGGGACATCTCCTTTTCTTTTTAGATGATACCCACATCCTAGAAAATTGGTGATGTAAATGTCCCTGAGGATGGGGAGATATCCCTCAACTATCTTAGGAATGTCTAGTTACCACCTACCAAAACTAGTTCCTCTTAAGTGTGAATGATGAAAAGTGAAAAAAATCTAACATTCCCTTGGGTGTGCTAGCCTGGGATATAGTGGAAGGCAAGCAAACGGTGGTGTTACTATTAGAGCTATTAGTAAATAAAACTTATTAGCAATAAAATATAGAGTTCAAGACTATATTCTGCTACTATTCACCATGCTTAATAATGAACCCCCATTCCATAGAGTCACCTTGCTTAATAGTAAACAACCCATGCTATAGAGGATTTTTTGGAATCTCATAATACTTTATTAAATGATAATCAAAATATTGTCCAAATTACAGAATCTAATCATTTCAAGTCACTTTCATAATATTTTCCTAAAGGCAATATATGTTCTTTCTAAAGTGATTCTTAAAAACATTCAACAAAGTCTCGGGTTATTGCAGAATGTTTAGATCTCCAAGGTATATAGGAGTTGTTACTTACAAGCACTTACAACTTTGCCGAGCTATTTGTTAAGCAATTTTTCTTGCCACGTTATTATTTATATTGAAATGTTGGAAGTCGTTGTATTTTAATCTATCCCAATGGAGTTTCATAAATTCCTTAAGCTTATCCAAAAAATATTTTACAACTCTACAATCTATTGGAAAGTAAAGTCATTCGATTCGCAGTTGATTCCTTTGTCCTTCTCACCTGTGTGAATATAATTTGTTCGATTTCATATGATTAATAATTAACCTATAGATCTAACAAATTTATATATGCCCATTACTTCTATAGTTCTAACAGTAGTTTATGGTATATGTTTTGTATTGTTTAGTTTCCTTTTATAATTCGTCTTATTTGATTATATGTCTTTTATAGGTTGTTGGCCATTTTTTTCTTGTAATAATATGTTTGTGGACATTGCTTCTGTCGGTGCACTTTATCGAGGCTTCTCTTACATGGGAATCAACTTAGAGGCTCTAGAAGTTGCGGCATTTTGGCTAGCATTTCTGGTATATTGTAAGGGAATTGAACCAAACAAACCTTCTTTCTGGCTATTGGGATGAGGCCCTACAAATTGATGCAAGGTTTATTCCCTGGGATATTATGAATGGTGTTGGTTGTATATGATTAGTTTTCTTTTACAATATGATAATTAGGAATTCTATTGGTTTATTTTTCATGTGGAATTGTGAATATTATCATTCATAATTTATCATGTATTTTTATAAGTTACTTGCACTTGAATTTCCTTCACTTTTGTAGGTTTTAACCTCGTACAGAAATTACCTGCATACGAATTCTAAATCACAGGAAAAATAAAAATGCGAGAGCATAACACATAAAA
>APFE030965982.1:32365-60447 GCA_000404065.3 Pinus taeda | reverse complement strand
TACGATCAGTGTTGGAAGATGGAGAGTTGAAGCTGGAAAAGATACACACTAGCCAGAATCCTGCAGATATGCTAACAAAAGTTGTAACTAGGGAGAAAATGAGAATATGCTCAATTTCAATTGGTCTTCAAGGATGATGATGAAGATGAGAAACAACCAGGTCCAAAGAGGAGTCACTGTCCAGCAAATGAAGCAGTGGCCGAGTTGTTACAATCATTCTCCAAGTGGGATATTGTTGTGTGTGGAGCATGATTGTTCAGAGGTCTTTGTTTCAGCCAAATGTATACCCTAGGAAATTTGTACACCCCTCCATGTGGGTGGGTGCAGGGGGGACTTGTCACCCCAGCGGGGGTCCGCGGGGACCAATCCCCCCCGGCTGGGGGGTCCGAGGGCCAGCGGTCCCTCAGCGGGGGTTGCGGGGGAAACACCCCCGAAGCTAAAAAGAGATGTAAAATTGCCTTGTAAAAGTATAGTAATTTCTAATCAATCTGGGTTGTTCATTAGGCGGATGATCTCACGGTATAACTTATGTTTATTTTATGGTTTTTTCCCTAGAAGGCAACCCCTCTCTTTCTATGAGGGCATTGTATTTGAGGTTGTGTAATAGATGTATTCTTTGAGTGAGAAGTAAAGAGGTGAGACTGTGAGAGAAAACAAAGGATATTATAGCAGATCTATTGTAGGTTGTGTCTCTTCATTTTGCTGGATAATAGAAAGGAAGGACTGGCTATTCGGGGTGGACGTAGCCCAAACTGTGTGAACCATGTATATCTGTGTCTCTCTTGTTTTATGCATTTTCTGTGTTTATATTTCTGCAATATTTTATGTGTTCCATTGCTCCGTAATATATAATTTTCTAACAAATCGTGTGCAATTTATAGCCTTGTAAGGCCATGTGGGATGAAGTGTAAAAGTTTATCCTAGATCCTCGATGGTGGATGGGCATGGTAAGATGGTGCTTGATTTTGTGGCTGCTGACTTCCCCTTGGTGAGCGTTAACTCCCTACCTTGATGTGACTTCTTATGTCTTGGGTTGGTATGTGGGCATCACGAAGGTGGACCTATTAGAACACATGATTATAAGGAACACTCATCATTTAAAGCCCTATAAAGGTCGAAATTAGTTCCATAGTAGTCACTTTTTCTGTCGAGGAGACAATAAAAAATCCTTTCGAACAGATATGTATTTCGCACTCTATCGACCATTTAGTAAGAATCCAATGGAAAAGTTCTACTGGTTTTGGCTAGAAGTAGTTGAAATGGCATATAATGGCTTGGGATTCAAAAGAGGTTCAATACTCATCTATTTCTGGAATGTCTAAGTTTAGTTTTGGGGTGTGGTTCAGTTGTTCCACTATATATGGGTTTGAGGCAGTCCCTGCCTGTTTGGTTGGTTCTGTGACTGATTGTTTCCCTTGAAGTATATTCTTGAATGATTGTTTCCCATTTGCAGGTTTCTGCTTTGTTCTTGTGTCTTTTACAAAGCTGCTTCCCCCTCCTGCACTTGTATTTTTGGGTGTCGTTACTCCTCCCTTAAGCCTCATATTGAGGATTATTGTAGAATTTGATAGGATATGATAATCTTGCAGGAGATTATTATCCTATAATATACTACCTCTGTATAACAATTTTTTTTTGTTCATAGGGTATCCAGTTTTTTGTGTGGTGCATTGTTTCAGAATCATCACACTATCTGCTTTATTTACCCAGAATATAAGTGATTTCCAAACAGGGGAATTTATGAAAATTTGAAAGTAGGGGGTACTTACTAGCCTCTTAGTTCCAGTACCATCCTGTTGATGCCTCGAAAATCGCTGCAACAACATCGGGGAAACCACCCGGTCCGGACCTTAGTACAGCTCCTTTTCCGTTTGGGATAGTGGCTCCGACTGGGGGTAATGGGACCAGTTTCCCAGAGATAGATAAATGGGATGAGTGAATACTTTGTAGATAACACTAGTGATAGGCGGAAAGCTGAAACTATTGACAAAAAAATAAGTAAATGAAACTTATCCCGGGAATCTATTGAGCTCTAAAGCGTAGCTTTTGATGCTCTATGTCTAGAAGACAAACATATAGATGACTGTATCTTTAAGACATAGATATTTAATCATTTGAGATTGCTGTGCTTAAGTAGTTAAGCACAACGATTAAAGCGAAATTACTACACTTTATACATTCATATCATCATCATATACATGATTTAAAAGTAAAGGCACATCATATAAACACCCAATAGTGGAATGGATAAGATTTGCTGTTATTGCGCATGCATACAATCAACGATAGCAAGAATAATTACATAACAATTCACATACACAGAATGACTTCAGACAAAGATAGAAATACCATTTGAGCTGATTGCTACTCCCAGATATCAATCGCTATGTGTAGTTATTCCCTTAACGCATAAACATTCCTCAATCAATGACAATAGTGCACAATTGTATAAAGTAATTTCTTCATTAAAGTAAGAACGACTGGTCGAGTTTCATAAAAGAATAAAGGCTGAAGCACAATAGTGCAAACTTCAGTCTGTTAAGTCTATTACAAAATTTTACGACCCTTTCTAAAGACATGAAAGGGTCTATAAATACAATTCTAATCTAAATATCTATAAAACAGAAATGCTACTTAAGCTGATATCAATAAATTTTGTTGCTATTTCGGTTGGTGATCTGAGGAGCTGGAGGATGATTCACTGAGTCAGCTACTTTCCTTTGAATTGGAGCTGATTAATGGCAAGCATTGGCTCAATTTCCGGAGGTTTGTTGAGGCGCGAACTGAGCTGGGCAGCATAGGTGGCGTCTTGGATGTCGGGGATCATACACTGGATGGCATCTGTTAAACACTTGAGGGCGGATCTTTGTTCATGAGGCTTAACTAGGAAGTGCCAATATGTTTCCATGTTTAAACTATTTACTTCGGCGATTAATCTTCCTTTGCCTTCTAACTCTGGATAACAGGTTTGATCCAATGCATTTGTTGTAGTAATCTTTCCCGGTGTACACTGGGAAATCATGTTTGCTAGGTAGAGAGTGTCATTCACTAGATCAACTAAATTACTAGAAGTTAATCTACATCTTGAAGCTGTCCTCTCTGCCTTTAACACCTGTGTGTGCCATTCCGTGAAAAGAATATATTTATGAACCTCAAGTATCCTAGGCAAATTGGAGGCTTTTCCCGACTTCGAATCTTGCCATTCCAGATATGTAGTAATAGCTTCATCGACTTGATTCAAGTCATCCCTAGCTTTCTCCACCTGCTCATTTATGGATGTAGTTAATTCGCAGAGTGGCTCCGCTTGAGAGATTTGTTGACACAAGAGTTTAATTTGCGATATTAGCGCATTGTTTATCAACATTGCCTCTTTCCTGAACTCCGTTATCTGCGAATCTCCTTTAATCTTCTCTAACTGCGCTGTTATTTGAGCGATATGCTCGTCCTTGGTTTTCATCAATTGCTCATTCGCTGCTTTCAACTTTTCCAAAGCCTCCGTTAATTCGTTCTGTTTTTGGATCGCTGCCTGATCAATCCTCTATTTTTCTACTTCCAATTGCTGAGTCAATTGATTATTTATTTGTTGTTGCATCAATAACTACTCGTCTGCCTGCGCTGTCCTCTGTTGTTGTGTCGCTAACTGCTCCTCCGCTTGCATTACCCTCTGTTTTATCTCAGCTAATTCTGTCTGTAACGTGGAGATTTCCTGGTCTTTAGTCTTTAACAAAAGACTTACCTCTGATGCTTTGTCGATGGTTGCAGCCGAGTAAGCTCCAGCATACTGTGACAATTTGGTTAGATCATCGGAGGGATCTAGTTTCTCCTTCCACACTACATTGCCTGTGACCGTTTTCTCAGGGAAGATAGAAGGTTGATCAAGCCTTCGTCTCTTCCTTGATCGTTTTACCACTGCTCTGTGTCTTGGGCTGTAGAAGACATCCAATGGCGGAATATCTTCTATTTGCAAAATGATTTGGTCGCTAGGACCTTTCGGAATTATTTCAATATCTTTAGATTTAGGTGGGCCGCTGGTTCCACTCAGAACCTGAGATGAGGTATCATCCTGCATATTGCTGGTTTTAGGAGTATCGGTGCTTTTTGATTCTTTCCCTCCACTGATAATGGTGCTGAACTGCTGCCATTGCTTTTGCAATTCAGGGTCTGTGATAGTACCCATGTTGGTATCGGTGGTGGTCTGTTTAGATTGAGACTCCTTCATCAATTGTTCTTGTTTTTGCTTTTGTTGTTCCTCTTGTTCCTTTCACTGTTTCTCCTCTTGTTCCTTTCGCTGTTTCTCCTCATGTTCCTTTCGCTGTTTATCCTCCTGCTCTTTCCTTAATCGTTCTTCCTGCTCTTTCTTCAGCTTTTCCTCTTGGTCTTTCCTCTGTTGTTCCTCCTGCTTGCTATTATGATCTTTCATTGTAGCAGGGGATTCCTTCGTCTGTTGCTGACCAGGCTCGCTTGATGATGTCGCTCGGGTTAGCGCTAATAAATCCAGAGGCAGAGTTTGCAACCTCTGCTCTCTAAGTTTATTAAACTCAGATAACCCTTCATCATTGTATCTTATCTTGGCGAGCTCTTTGGCTTGACCAATTGATTCAGCTGAAGAGAACACGTCATCGAACATATCTTCTTGGTGCTCAAATGTTTCCAATTTGGCATGTTCCAAGGCGGCATAGGCAGTTCGCTTTGGGTCAAATGCTCTATTCGGGATGGTAGCCAGAGTTAAAGCTTGAATCTTTGTGGCTTCTTTCTTCGCATGTTTGAGATCATGCAGGGTAAAGAAACCACATCTGAAGGGAAAAGTAGGCCAGCCTCTTTTCTTCTCCTTTTTGAGAGTCAGTGTAGTACTCTCAGTTGTGATCTGGTATGCAATTTCCCTTGCCAGTAATTTATCAAGAACATATAAGGGGAGGACATGAGGATTGGCTTGGCTACCAAAGACTCTAATATAAGTAAAATGTTCTTCTCCAAACGAGTTAGCCACTACTGGCAAATCAAAGGAGGCTAGGTAGGAGATCTTTGAAATGGGTTTATAAAAAATTGAATAATAAACGGGAACCATGAAATCATTACAAATATGATACAAGTGGTTTTTATAGGATGACTTCCACATCTTGCGATGATAAACATGAATGGGCGAGGGTTCCTGTGCAGTCCACCTCCAGTCAAGAATAGGGAATTCAGAATTGAAACATAAAGTATCTAGGATATATGCGCTATAGTAGAATGGGGGAATTTTCCTTTCAGTGACTCTAGTTTTGTTCCTAAAGTCACTAACAGCTACTGCTAACTTATCCGAAAGGATAGTAGCCCAATCCATAATCATGTTGTTCACTACCGCCTCCATAAGAGGAACCATTTCAATGGTAAAAATGGCAGAGTCGTGTAAAACCCACAATCTACACATCATTATACTCGCATAGCAATAAGGAGAAGCTAAAGAATTGACCGAGTACTTACCGGAGGATTCGTGCTTGTGTTTATTTGGATTTTGCCTCCAGTCCTTGATAGGTTCGGACTCAATCTCATTCTCGCTCGCAAACTTCTCCAAGAAGGCGTTGTTGTATATCTTCTCCGGCTTGGGAAAATGATACATTTGCCTCAGGTCTTCTGGCTTGAACGATCCAAAAATCCTTCCATCCCTTGTGCAAAAAGTTCTGTCCATGATGGGGATATCTTCAATCGCCCATTGCACAACGTCTGTATATGGGAGAATTTTCTCCCTGGCTGCTATCCTATGGAGGAAAGAATCAGCCAAATCCTTTAGAGTGCAGTCAGACTTCTTGAATGAATCAGCGGTAGCTTCTTCTACCGTCTGCACTGGTTTTTCTGCTTCAATTAAATCATGAGTGCCCTGCCAAGTCACTCTGGCGAGGCCTGTGCATGTTGTATCAGATATTAAGCCCTTCTTGCTGTTTGCAGCGGCTTGTCCAGCGACTGGTAGATTGGAAGCGCCTGCGGTCTTTTTAGATTTCTTACCCATCATGCCCGAACTTCTGTCTAAGACTGAATTCTGCACAGAAAGGAAATTTGGCGTAACACAGAGAGATAGAAATAAAACTCGCAATTGATAGCAAATGAATAGATACGCACTGATATATTCGACTTTCAAAACAGGCGCGGAGACAATCTATGGACAGATCTTAGGACATGAATCCATTAAATGGCCGTATAGAACCTGCCACCTTATAAATGCCCATTATATCAATATTTGGTCGAGAGATCTCTTTAAGCATGCAATGGACGTATTGGCGGCCGAGCGGGGGTGATTATGCCTTAAATAACAGTAAATTGAGCTTTCCAATCACTTTAACGGCTTTCTATTGAAAACCGTGCCTTATCGCATCGCATCGGGGATTATAACAAGTTGATCTTAACAATTGTATTGAGTATCGCCGATCGCCGAATGCGATATCGCATCGGCGAAAGGCTCATGTGTTTTAAGACTTAAACCAAGGGACCCGCCGATCGCCGATCGCCGATTGCTTATCGCATCGGGGTATTGATATGGGGTGCTTTTGGTAATGCATGGGGTATCACCGATATGCCGATCGCCGAATACTATATCGCATCGGCGGAAAGCCTTATGCCATTCTTTTGTGTCCTTCATGTCATTGCGATATGCGATCTTGCGATCGCTTTATCGCAATGACCGAATATTTTCTTTATTTCTTTTTTTTAAAATGGATATTGCTTTTAAAAGGGTTTTTTATAAAGCGCTCCTTTGATTATCGAACTTTTGTTAAGTAAAAGTTTTGATATCAATTTTATTTTAAAGGGACCCATTTCACATTTTAAATGTGTTATGAATAAAAATAACATGAAATGGGGGGGTTGTTTGCAGAGCACAACACATCCTTGAAACTACAGGGCAAGACTGTTTTGGGTATGCCTTTCCCAGAGCTTTGATTGAATCGGAGGCAGGGACCCTGTGACTTGACCACCGTTGAGACGAGACAGATTTGCCTGCCCAGAGAAACCCACCCAGAAATGACCCTGCATACGCCTTTAACAAAAACTTCTGTTGGAACAAGAGCAACCCAAGCCCGCACTCCCCTGTGGGAAGTAGAGGCAACAAACCTAAGATGCCCATTCTACAGAAAAACATCGTGGACCAAGAACAAGAACCCTAACTCCGCACCATTAATGATCCAAGAATCTGTCCGGGGAGAAAAAGAAAAGTGCTTCCGTAGCAGGACCAAAACCCCTGTCACTGAGGAGCTCCCTGGTCTTTTGTCGAGGTAAAGATAGAGCAAAATCCACCTGTAATGGCACAATACCACCCCATCCATTACTTGGTCCACTCTGAAAGGCATTTTCACCTTGGCCACCATCCCTACATGTCACAGCAAGGAACCCCAGCCTTGTGACGACACCATTCGAGCAGAAGCTAGGGAAAAAAAGCCTATTTCATTCTCCGTCCTGAGACATTTTTCGTTCTGATCGCATAAGTGATGTTGTTTCAATGTTATACAAATGAATTATTATATTTTATGTCTTAAAATTTAATAGTTTCCCATTATCATTGTTAAATAATTTTTGTGAAATTTCATTTTTCCTCAAAATTCAATTTTTGATATATGTTCTTTCAATGTTGACTCAACAATTCTTTTGCAAAGTACAGTTCTATTTTCTATGAACAAGTGAATTTATATGAAGCATATCTCAACGCTTGGACACTGTTGATGCAGGTTTGCAGATCGATTTGAAATTTTACTTGTGGAATATTCAGTGAGATCTCAAAATATAATCATGGGAAGAAACCATCAAGGAAAACATATGTATTATCATACTTTCAAAAGGGTCCGTCCAAAAATACACATTCTCTTCATGATTCAAGCTCCTTTGAACAATCTGTTACTGAGAGAGAGGTTAAATCTTGTGGAAATGCATTTGATATCCATACGATGGATGAAATAATAGGTTCCTCAAGTGGTCAGGGTGAGATAAATGCAGTTTCAACAGAAATTGGTGATGAAAATGTTAATTATTTTTCCTTGGAAAGTGATGCAATCCATTCTCGGAAAAGAAAAAGAGGCCAGTGGACCATAGGGAGACGGTTCCAAGAAAATTGGGTCTCAAGTTTTCCATTTATTGAAGAAATACCTCCTACAAATGAGAACGGGGTTTTCTGACAAGTTAGATGTATTGCGTGTAGTTGGAAAACTCAAAAGGTAGTGAAATTTCAGATGAAGCTAGATACGGTACAAAAGCATGCAGGAAAGGTGTATGAAAAGAAAATTGTACATGGTAAAGATAAATCTATTGTTATATGGAAATCTTCTGAGGAATGTCAACATGTTGAATATGCAGAAGAATATAAAAAATATTTAATATGTAAGAGGAAACTTGAGGCAGGCAGAGAAACCATCATATCTTTATTTGAAAAGATGATGGTAAGAAGTTTGTTATCCAAGACGATACAATTGAGCACTATATTTCACATCTTATCTAAAGGTCGTCCTATGAAAGAATATCCATATCACATGAAATTTCTATCTTTTCTTCAAGTGCCAAACTTTCCATCCTCTCATTGGTCTGTAACTAGTGGTTGGAGATGGGCAGGATATCTATCTCAAGTAGAAAAGGATGATTTGAAAGAGAAGATTGCAAATGCTAGGTTTTCGGCATTGTCTTTAGATGAGGTTACGACTATAGATAATACTTCATGGATTTGCATGAGCATTTATATGGTTAATGACCATATAAGGCATTCCTATCTACTTGGGATTAATAAGATGAGAGAGACTTCTACAACTAAAAATATTTATGAACTTGTTCTTAATGGATTGAAGGAAAGTGGTATGGATCAATTAATGATTGCGAAAAAGTTGGTATGTGTTGGAGCAGATGGAGCAGCGGTAATGCAAGGACAAAGGAATGGCCTTTGTGTTAGGTTACAACTATCAACTTCACCATATATTCTTAATATTCATTGTATGGCTCATAGGATGAATCTTGCATTTAAAATAGTAAGCAAGTTTTCATCAGTTTCAAAAGTTGAAGATCTTGTACTTGAGACTCATGCATACTTTTCTCGCAGTCCCAAATGATATTTAGAGTTTCAACAATTTGCAAATGGTACTACGGATGTAAAAAAACTACTGAAAGATGTTGATACAAGATGGATCTCATTAAATGGACCAGCTCAAAGACTATTTAGTGAGTTCAAATGTTTGGTAGGGTTGAGGTATGAAAATCGCTATAATGTAGACAAAGCTCAAGATCTTCTTTCTCGACTAACTAATATAGAGACATTACTGACATTGGTTGGAATTCTTCCTATGCTAATGAAATGAATGTCCTCGTGAAAATGTCTCAGAATCGCACAATGTATGTTGCGAAATACACAAATGCGAGAAAGACAACATGCCTTGCACTGGATAATTTGTATATGATGCCAAAATCTTTTACTGGTCCAGAGTTTAAAAGTTGGATTGAGATCATCAATATAGAAAATACTGATTTTTTTTTTACGTTTGATGAAAAGGGATACTATGTATCACAGTGCATGGGTATATGGTTCCCTTTCATTATATTAGTAAGACGGAACGAATCACCAAATATTGCCCTGTTTCAAGAGACTAATTTGATAATATTGTGATTTCAGTGAGACAAAATTTGATAGAAATTGCAAGATCACTATCATTAGAGATAAGAGAACAATTTCCTCGAGATGAATTATTGGAGGCCATGTGTGTGGTATACCCTCAATATTGGAACAATTGTCAATGTCCAAGAACTTTAAAAGTTGATTTAAAAAAAAGATTAAAATGTTTAGTAGACCAATTTTGCAAGAAAGTCTCGATACATGGAGAACAAATTGAAGGTATTTTAGATTAATCAAAATTGTGTCAACAAGGTGGACACTTTGCTGAAACAATGTGGAAGTAATATCCTTTTTTGGAGAATCATAATGAAAATGGTGCTATAACAAGACTATGGACTACTTTAAGTGCTAGCCAATACCTGCAAGAAAACATATCAGAATATTTCAAATTAGTAGATTTGTGTCAAACCATGATTTTGGGATCAGTGGAGGATGAGAGAATGTTTAGTGCATTATCATTCTTGAAGTAGAAGTTGAGGGACAAGCTTGATAAACATGTGGATACATGTTTAAGATTATACGTAACAAAGTATGACATTGACAATTTCCCATATGAAAGAGCGCTAACTCTTTGGAAATTAGATTGTGATAGAAGGGGAGAAAACAATATAACAAATCTCTCTAATGAACTTGATATAGAACATAATGTTTTGGAGGCTCATAATGATAGTTCATTTAGAGAAGATCATGTTCACAATTTAGAAAAGGAGGACCAAGATGAGAACTCGGAAATTGAAAAAACCTAGGACTCTTATTTTGGTATACATGTTCCATTGATCATGCAAGATTACTATATGTCAATTTCATGTAAAAATAGGTTCTATAGTTGTATTTTTCATTGTAACATTGCAGCGACATTACTTTGATGTGTGTTATTTTAAGATTGATGTTTCATATTTAATCATTACATTGTTTGTTTCTTATCTGTGACAGGAAATAACACTGGATTTGGTGAGGTTGGGACCTATTTATTTTCACATAGATAGTGTCTGACTATTATTAAATGATAAATAACAAATTTAACAAGACTTTCAAGTCATTTGTTAGCCATTTCTTGTCAGTCATTTGCCAGCCATGTTTTCAAGTCTTTCAGGTACTAAGTTGTTTAGGTCCCCACATTTCCTTAGGACCATTAAGGGATGAGATAACATGAGTCAGTCCAACTCATGCCCCGAATTTAATTTTTACCTATTGATATAAGTATTTTGTTACCACTTATCACCAACAAAATTCTACCATAACATAAACCAACTTGAAGACAACAGTTCTCATCTTCCTTTTACATAAATGCTCTATGGATCTCCCTACTATACTTTCCCAAGACCAACGTCCCTTCTTGGTAGGTCTCTCCACCATACCACTAATCGCACAATAGACACACAGTAGTAACTACCACATTCTATAAATCTCTCTAGCCTTAGTTATTGGTGTCCATGTCACACTCGACCAATACAATCTTGCAGGTGTATTTTTTTATCATATCTTTAATTTTTGTTATTTTGTGTATTTAAATTTAGCACCATCCAAGAGTAACGAGTCAGTGTCCTTTGGATTTGATCTTTGATTGGAAATGAAGTCGGATTTGATGAAGATGGGACCCATTTCTTTTCACATAGACAGTGTCCTAGTATTAAATGATAAATAAATAATTTAAGAAGTCTAATGCTAAGCAACAATGGGCTTATTCAAGTACATGAAATTGCGTTGATGTCTAGCTCTGTTATCTTAGAAAATTTTAGCAGTTTGTTTGTTGCTTGTTTAGAGGATTTTGTCAAGTTTGAAATTTTTGGTTTGTTTTGGTCAGATTTTTTTAGTCGCTTGACTCATTTCATGCATAGATTGACAGATCTAGTTTTATTTCTATAATTATTTTTGTTTTCATTATATATTTGGTGGTTTGAGGAAAGATATTTGATTTCCTTTCACTTTGTGGCATGATTTCAACATCTTCACCTTTTAGAATATAGTAAAATATTATTCTTATTTTATGTTTTCTTGGAAAAAAATTATTGATATTTGGAAAGGGAAATAAGCCCTAGGTATCTAAGCGAAGAGAAAAATGGTCTATGTACTAGGTTCCCGCGCATTCATTGTAGGAGAACTATTGGCATGAGACCGACATTCCTTTTATGCAATTACACTTTGTCAAGGCGGAGCTGAGTTCGCTGACTTGGGAAGAACACTGACAGTTGATCATAATGCTAAGGGGATTATAATGTTGGTTTTAAAAGTAGGATTGTGAAAATTGTTTGCACTAGTTGTTCTTTTGGTCATATTTACTACCAAATTTGTGTCTTGCTGATTTTTTACATTTGTAATGACCTTGTGCAGAGTTGGTTTGAAGAGCCTGATGTTAGAGTGAGAAGACTCTCTACAAACCACAAGGACTACATTGTCTTGGAGGGCACTCGATGTTCTTGGTGTTGCTGAGTCTCTTCTCACTCGAAGCATAAATGGATACAATGGTATGGCCATAACATCACTTAATGTGATCCTCTTTACTAATCTCCTAATATCATTTCAATACATCAAATTGTTTTGCTTTCATGGAATTCAGAGATACATCAGTAATGTTATTTTGTCTTGGAAATACTAAATTATTTTGTTTTGATATCACCCAGTTTGAGTTGTTCTTTGCATCTACCACTTGATCCTTTAACACGCATTTGAAATTCAAAGCGTAATAAAGCTCTTTTAGTTTTTTTCCAAAAGAATATTGCTACAAGCCAATGAATATTATTGTGATTAAACTAGATGTTGCACTTGGTACCATAGGCCTTGTAAAAGGGTTGTACTCCATTTCAGTCTATGGTAGTAGACTAATTTCTAACTGCTCCATGTACCCACATATGATATAATATTTTTCATTTTTGGCTTGCTAAATATACAAAGAGAAAATTGCTTAACAATATTGCTTAATTTGACAATAGTTTTACTTTTATCTGATACAAGAGTGGAGGTAGTCTTAGATTTTACCTATTTCTCAGTAGTTGTTCTCCTTCGGCAACAACATCATCCTTCAAAAAATACATTCCAGCTTGTACAGAGGAAAGTTGATGTTTAGTAGAGGGCCCATAAGAGATCCTCTAATGGAGGCGCAGTAGTTTAGTAGGATCACTAGATGAGGCACATGTATTGAATGTATTGTCTTCAATTAGGAAGGCACGGTTACCCATCCAGGGGAGGGCATGCATGAATGTCTATTTTGTGAATGGTGCAGCTTTCTAAGTGTGTTGGGTGCATGAGTTCATGCGTTCAGTCTACCCTATTGGGTCTTGTATTTGAAGCAGTGTTATCCACACGTGATGGTGACATCCACTAGGTTCATTAGGGTTAGGGTTAGGGTTAGGGATATCTGATGAAGCCAGATTCAATGGTTCAAGTCCTATAAAAGCTAGATTGATGAATTACAAAGAAATGATTAGACACACATCTCACTAAAAAACGACGACTCAAAATCCCTATGGAATCTTGTGATATGTTGTTATGGATAATGCTTACTTGTGACTTTATACCTCTACAACTTCAGCCGAGTTCTTTAGGGGGGAATTATAATTTCCCCTAGTCCTAATTCCCCCTACTACTTGACCTCATGGAAGATCTGCTTAGATAGTGAGTGCGAGGCTTGAGGTGGGGTGAGGTGCTTTTTATGCACACATGTGAACCCTTAAAAATGTCATTCCTAGGCTAGGGTGGAACATTATATCTAGAATAGGTTTCTTGCTAGTTTTACACACTTACCTCATGTTGTTCTTAGCCTGAGCCACCATTCTAATTCAAACAAGAATCTCCCACATATATTCCATTTCATGTATATCCTAATATTGGAAGGTTAACACTCCTCACAACCACCCAGTCTAGCCCCAATTTACAATTTTCTTTTTTTGGAATATATATCCTGGCACTTCCTCTCATTCTGAGGATGGTATCCAGGGTAAACCCAAATTATTCGGCGCACGGGGCAATCATCAATACATTTATTAAGAGGTCAACATGTCACTTGTGAGAATTGGTCCCGGGTGTGGAGGGATAACATCCCCCCTCAATTGCTTGGGCTACATCCAACTGACCAAAATGATTTTTGCAATATATATCCTAAGAAAACCCAGGGAATTTTGCCTCATTTTGAGGATGGCACCTGGGCTTAAGAAAATTCCTTAGGGCCAAAGGCCATATCAACATGTCATTGGCGGGAATAAAACCATTGTAGGGAGGATAACAATCATTTCACCTAACCAGTGGAGCTAGACCCAATTGACATCAGATGTGTTTGCAGTTAGACAAAGGTGTAGGAGTTTTGGAAATGAGTTTTTTGGTGTTTTTGGACGCATCACTAATTGTAGTGCTCAGGAGCACGAGTATTTCAAAGAAATAGGTTTTGTACCCTAACCTGTATATTAGCTATGGGGATAAAAATATTATTGGCCTATTGTAGCATATCCTGCATCATCTCGCTAGTGAGTTTCTCTTTGGATACCGGTAAAATAGATGGAAACCTGTATAAGTAACATGATCAATTATACCATGTTTAAAAAAAATTTATTTTTCCACATTTGCTAAGGATTTGCACCATTGGTGTAGTTGGATTATGGTGATTCTAGTTCTTCAAGACTATTGAACAAAACTTTATTTGGAAATTAAGTTGTTTACGATTGTCAAATATGATTGAACATTTGAAATTCTTTACCATCTGTTGTTACTGATAGGGTATTTTATAATATTGTGCAATATGGTTTTCTATGCTTTATAGCGCGAGTATTTACTTGTTATGTTGATGTGTAGAGGATATGATATTCAAGTGGTTTTATGCTGGTTTTTATGATAACATCTCAATGGTGATGGAACCCTTGCTTTGAATCATGCAAGGTTCCAATGGTGAACTGTGAAAGAGAACGCTTATTTTGGATTTTAACCACAAAATTTTTCTCAAAAGTCCAACCCATAGTAAAAGGTGAAATGTTGTATATAAATGATGTTTGTTTCTGAGCAAGAAGTCTTGTTAAAATTTGCAATATGATATATACTAGTGACTCTATTTTTGAAGCACGTTTTTTGATTGTGAGGCATAGTTTTTTCCAGTTATATTTCAAAATTTAAACTTTCTTGTTCTTGATGGTTTTACAAAGGCTTTTAGTGACATTGTATCCTTGTTGAATTAATGCTAGGGGTTCCTTGTTGAGAATAAGGGTATATTCTATGATATTGATGTCTTTTCTTCAATGGATTTCATGCACCATATGTTTGCATTGATGATGAAGTAACTCTTTGATTATCTTGATCTACATCGATAGCTCATTTTTGGTGTTGTTTGCTCATGGGTAGCACTGCATTTTTGAGCTCTTTGGATTAAGGATGGAGACGATCCCTGCTCATTGCTTCATGTGATCTTGTGCTTCTTCAAAAGAGGTTGGCTAAGTAGCTGATCATTGTTTTTCCACCATAGATGTAGCATTCTCTTGTTTGTGTAAGAAATTATGCCTGAATTTAGGTTCTTACATTGTTCCATTGGTGATTAACATGTATTCTTGCTAAAGTTGTTTTGGTTATGATTAAGTTTTGTGAAGTTTTAATAGCGTTGACCCTCTTAGTTGCTTTGTGGTTAGGTGCATGTTCCAGGTCTTGAGCCAATAGGAATTGATCTTCTCTCAGTGAGGACAAATATTATATTTTTTCTTCGGAATATGATCAAAGGATGTCTTCTAACAATTTTTCTTAATGCTGGAAACTTTTCTGTTTGTTTCTTTGTTTTTATGCCACCATGTTCCCTCCTAGAAAATGTTGTGCCTGGAGCCCAGTAGACGCATCACTGCTCGTAGTGCTCAGGAGCACGAGTATTTCAAAGATCTAGGTTTTGTACCCTGACCCGTATATTGGCTGTGAGGATAAAAATATTATTGGCCTATTGTAGCGTAGCCTGCATCATCTCACTAGTGAGTTTCTCTTTGGAGACTAGTAAAATATATGGAAAACTGTATAAGTAACATGATCAAGTATACCATGTTTAAAAAAAATTATTTTGCCACTTTTGCTAAGGATTTGCACCATTGGTGTAGCTAGATTGTGGTGGTTCTAGTTCTTCAAGATTATTGAACAAAACTTTATTTGGAAATTAAGTTGTTTATAATTGTCCAATATGACTGATCATTTGAAATTCTTTGCCATCTGTTGTTAGTAAACATCAATGTAACAAAGAATAGATCCAAGAACAAACCAAGAGAGCACTTAATTTTGAGATCATTCCATTTGCCCACATCACTTCAATATCCCCGTTTTTGAGACCTATAATATTCCCAATCAAGGATAAATCTGATTCTTCGGTATCCATACCTACTTTAGCCTTACACCTTCTTGAAGACCCTTGCTGGAAAATTTTCTCTGTAATTTTGGTCTCATTTACACATTTTGGATTCAGTTCAATTTCTCTATCATCACTAGATTGATCCTAAAAGGCCAGACCAACCTTAGCTTTTTGTCTTTTTCTGAAAGATATATGTTCTGAAGATAGCTTTGTTCTAATACAATACTCAAGTTTTGGCTTCATTTCACAATGTTTCTCAATGTTTGAATCATTTTTTGTTTTCATACAATTCTCAAGTGATGAGATTTTTTGACACACCATATCATCAACTAATGATTCAACAACACCAAAAACTTTTAGTAGCTCTGCAACAGATGCCAGTCGAATGACAATGTCCCCAATACAATAATTATAATCTGGGTGCTCAATTAGCTCATAGACACTTACCACTTCTTCTTTGTGAAACTCTCTAGGGCCTTCAGGCTGCAACATAGGTTTCAGCCACCTCACTATAGCTGTGCGCTCTTTTTAATCGAGACTTTTCAAAACTACTACACGCATTAACTCTAGATCTTCTACATCCTCCTCTGAGACCTATATGTATGTCCTGCTATATGTCACATCAACGTTGAAAAGGTTCTGAACGATGAATGTGATGTGCAGCCATGGACACAGGGGAAAAAATTGAGAGAGCTCTGCGCTAAGCTTGTTTTGAACACCTTCTGAAAAGGTACATTTTGATTTTTGTTGTTCCTTTTCCAAAGGAACGACATTTGTGTGTTTTTGTTGTTCCAAAGCAACAACCTTTTTTATTTCTGCTATTCCTTTTCCAAAGTAACGACATTGGTGTGCTTTGCTATTCCTTTTTCAAAGGAACAACGTTTGGGATTCTTGATGTTCCTTTTCCAAAGGAACCATACCTGTGTGTGCTGCTGTCCCTTTTCCAAAGGAAAAACATTTGTGAAATGTTGTTGTTCCTTTCATCAAAAGGAACACCACTTGTATGCTTTTGCTCTCCCTATGAAACAACTTGTTCCTTTTGTTGTTCTAAATTGAGGATGCTTATTGCTCCTGTTCTTTCAAATCTTTTGGAATACAACTATGCACTTATGTAATGGAAACAAAATCACAACATACTGAAATCAGTCAATCATAAATCGCTCTTTATAAGAAACTGCCCTGAGTTGGTAAGAGGACAGAAGGAAAGACATGCTTATTCATCATCTTTTGCTGTCATTGTTTCACTAATTCTGCTATGATTGGTTATCTGTATCATGTTGGTCCCTTTTAATCCTCTTTGATTATTATTCAGGAATAAGAGCAAAGGGTTTATATCTTCCTATTGGGATGTCAAGACTTCTTCCACCATTCCTATTCTTAAGGAGTGTTGAACCACCCTTTGTGTATAAATAGGGAAGGCACTTCATGAAAAACAAAAAAAAAAGACCGAACATGACTTATAAATTGTCAAATGAAGGATAGGAAGTCTCATTAAGAGCTGGCCTACCATGATCATGAGGACGAAAGCGAAGTGGCATTCCCACTATGGCCAGCACACTAGGGATATGGTCCAAAAGGTATATCAAACAAACAACCCTTGGAACAGGAGGTCTCATCACGAGCCGGCTTGCCCACTATTCGCTCCTTCCTCGTGAATGACATTATGGCTAACTGGTCACCAAGCTAGCATAATGGCCTACATTTCGACATCACATAACGTTCCCTAAGCATACACAAAGGATTATGGTTCCATGGGTGAAATAAACAACTCTGCCAAGGTTATGGACACCTGTCGGCAGTAGAGCACTATTAATGGTATTGAAGTCGCATTATTTACACCAATAGGTAAGTTATTAGCACCCTTCTGTTCCTTATGTCGTGCTAATCAACATTGTTAATGGTATTGAAGTCGCATTATTTACACCAATAGGTAATTTATTAGCACCCTTCTGTTTCTTATGTCGTGGTAATCAATTATATGTTATTGCCCCAACCATATAATGCATGACTATATATTATCACCAATCATGACAGAACCATTGAAAATGACCACATGAGACTCTCTATTTATGGAAAATGTCTTATCGCCAACCTTGCATCATATCACCGCAGTCTCTTACGTATTAAAGCGACGCAACTCTATACCTCGATTTCAGTAATATGCTGTTTTTTGTAAACATGGCATATTGCGATATGCTGTTCCTTAAAGACTTTGTTGCAGAGCGGGCATTGCTCCTTTATTTGACGACTGGGACAGCCTATCAAATTGCGGGGGGGGGGGGGGGGGGGGGGGAGGTTAACCTCATCATTCCCTATATTACGTGTCAGCTCACTATTCGGGAAGTTGTGTACTGGGGTATAACACGGCTCAACGGTATTATTTCTTTTAATTTTTTTGTTTTTTCTGCATGATTTGCTGTTCAAAGCCATTTCCACTGTATACGCTGCAGCATTAGAGTTTGAAAGAGTTTTACGTCCGTTAGCCTCTCTGTGTTTCAACAAACAGCTGCCGTTCCTTTGAAATTTACAGCGGAACCATGGGAGGAAGATCAATTCGCAAAGAACCGCAAGTGTTAACTGTCTCTGCATTGCCTGGGAAATCCTGGCAAGAGCAGGATGGCTAACCTATCTTAACTGCTTGCAGGAGTCTAACGAAACAGTGGCGATTGAATTCTTGTAGAACTTGCAAGAGGACCACTCCACAGTAAGGGGGAGACGCATAGCAGTCACCGACGACATAATCGCAGAAGTCTCGGGACTGCCAGCCACTGGACTAGTATGGACGTTAAAAAAGGAGAGGTTGTAGAAGATTATAGAAATCTTCCAGGACGAGTTACAGAGCTTGACAATTCGAGGAAAGGGGGTTCTGCCAGTAGCACTAGGAGAGTCGTGGGCAGAATTAGCAAAGACCATCCAAAGCTATATCACCTGTGAGGGCAGAAAATACGTGGTAAGACCATGACATCTTAAACACTTAGCTGTCCTAAAACAAAAATGCTCTGTAAATTTACCTGCATTGTTGAATTCATTACTTCATGACATTTCATGGAGCATGAAAAAAGCACAATACGTAGAGTCAGTTGTTAGTCATCATGGATTGATTCGATTGATAGTCAACCATAGCCTCACCCAGCAGCATAGCAGTTGGGAAGAGCTAATTGCCATTATAAATGGGGGATTGGCCACACCACCCCCAAAACATAAACATGTCACTAGCATAGCCGAACGTCCAAAAAAACGAAAACAGGTCACCAGCACACCCAAGCGTCCAGAAAAACACAAGAAATCGGCAAAGCGGAAACATATCACCAGCAGACCCGAGCAACCAGAAAAGCGCAGTAAAACGGTCTGGCTAGCACGGCTACGAGGGGGGCTGGAGAAGCCCCAAGAAAGCACTAGCCGGCTGATAGAAATAGAACATGAGCAACCCCCACGGTCAGGAAAGGAAGACAAGGAAACATAAATGTATCAAGAGGAGGCAGAGCAATCTGCAGAAGCAGAAGAAAAAGAAGAAGAAGAAGAAGAAGAGGCAGAGCAATCTGCAGAAGAAGAAGAAGAGCCAAAGAAATCTGCAGAAGAAGAAGAAGAAAAAGAGGGAGAAGACGAGCAATCTGAGGAAGAAGGAGACAAAGAAAAAGAAGCCGAGCAGTCCGAGCAGGAGGAGGAAATGGAACAGCAGGAAGGCAGCCCATTACAGGACCCATTAGGGGAAGATGAATTGGCCAAAGTTTTGGCCAATATGGGCGAATATGGCCAACCTTCTAGTCCATCAGACCTCCATGTCGGAGAGAAGCCCCAGGAGAAAAATGCACCCGAGGAATCACATGCAAAGGAGGCAGAAGTAGAAAATCTACCTGTTCATGATGAGAAGATGTCAGAAAATGTTGAACAGGAACAATCCATTCCTAACTAGAAGGCACCAGAAGAAAGTCCGGAGGAAATAAGGGCAGAAAAAGAAGTTGCCCAAGAAATAATAGAACCAATTAGGGTTCTTTCCCTGCATCAGCTAGAGCATAACATTGAAGAAACACCCCAAGAAGAAAATTAGGAAACTAGCCACAGTCCAGACTGCAGTAAACAACCTACTGTTCCTTCTGAGGAAATGGCGGAAATAAGGGAATTGCGAAAGGAACAACAAAGATTATTGAACATAATAGTCCAGTTCCACCAGCAGATTAGGATTCTAAAGGCAAGGAAAAGGGTAAAAGGGACTTCAGGAAGGAAAAATCTGGCCACTCCCGCAAAACCCCTTAAGGGCAAGGGGCGGAGGACCAGAATCCATCCTGTTGTTCAAAACCCCATCGAAATCCAAGCTGCTGTTCCAAATGATGCTGAGAAACAAACTGATGTTTCAATTGAAAAGGAACAACAATGGACTGATGTTCGTGTCAAAATAGAAATGGATGATAAGGAAATTCAGACGGAGGCACCACTATCGGGAGTAATAAGGGTTCCCAACTCAAAGCAGTGCAATAGGAAAGTTCAGGTAAAGCTCCTGGCCTCCACTGTTGCATGGAAAAGGGATCCAAAAACAGTAACCCTCCAAAAGGGTTTGAAGCAAGCTCAAGAAGAAGAAGAAAATCTTAGGGAGCAAACGGTCCTCCAAGAAAAATATGAAGAACTACAACAGCAGCTAAGGAACGCCAATTTATCTGAAAGCCAGGTCTTCGAAGGATGGCGAAAGGAACAAGAGAAAGTCGCAAAGGTAACTCGTGGGTTAGATGTAGTTATCAAACAGATGGATACCTTGTGTTCGCTATACAATGATGTCCTAGCATGTAGAGCCCCTGCTAAGAACTATGCCTTGTTTTTAATGGAAAGGTATTTGCAATTGAAAATAAAGGCTATTAAAGCAGGTGCTACCATACAAATTAACACCATAAATGATTTCATAAACTACTGTAAGCACTACGGGGTAAAAGTGCAGAGACTATTGTGGGAATTTTATTTGCATAACCTTGTACTAGAACAGGAGACCAAGCTGAACGTTGGCCCTTTTGTTGGGGACATTCAATTAAAGGCATTTATTTCATTTGCAGTTAATCAAATTAAATGGCTCAAAGCCTATAATGCTTTTCAAAGACAAGAAAATGGATTAGATTTATGGATAAGAGCTGAGCCTAGGGATCCAGCGCAGTTATGGAGGAAACATAGAAACCTCATGAAGACTCCAGGAGTGATTGAAGCATTAGGACCCATGCATGAGGCAATCATTCGACAGGGATTATAATACTTTTCCTCTATCAAAGATCCTGCCATTGATGCAGCTAAATTTCGATATCGAATATCTAATCTGAATATCCAGCTCAGAGAACCATTTAAGTATGAGAATTTTAAACTAGCTGCCAACCGTTTTCCCCTCTATGGCGAAATTGTTTTGAGGGTAGGGCCATCCTGGTTAGGATATAGGTTCCGGAGTCCAATTATTTGGCATCCTGCACCCGGATACCAAGCCCTGTATGAGATGCTTGAGGGTCAGACATGCCATTTCTTTGACTACCTAGTTACGCATCATGGCTGTAGGCCTTCACATGAGATTCCATCTCCAACCTACTCACTCACTGCCTTACATGTCAACTACAATGTTTTCATGAGGCCATGAAAAAGGGTGAGCAGGGGGGTGTGTGGAGTACCAAAGAAGGTATGTTTTGATGATTATTTTAGTATCTTTTCATTAGGACTTATAAGCCTTTTTGCATCATGAACTTAGAAAACGATAAAGAATTATAACAAAACATGTGAGATTAATATGCAAAACAAGAACGCTGACAATTGTCGTTTCCGTGTGCAGGAGGGAGGAAAAATGAAAAGTTGCCATTCTAAAGGAAAAGACAAAGACGGGTTAACTGTTGTCCCTTCGACGGGAGACCGCATGCAAACCAGATCAAAACGGATCAGCCTGGGAAAGGAAGCGGAGATATTAGCTCGGTGCAGAAAAGAGAAGAAATGACTTAGGGTTAATGGTTCTGCGAATCCCTCAGGATCCTTGATCCTGAGGGATCGCTGTTTTATCTATTTATGCATTTAGATATCTCCGTCGTCACCCTTATATAAGGGGCAACACTGTTAGCTAAGAGGGGATGCCTTTATGTAATTTCTTTTAAAGATCAAAACTTTGATCATCGTGTCCTGTTAAGAACTGCTCTACTATAATTTTACTTGATGCATTAATACAAACTTGATTACTCTTTTATCTTTGAGCCTGGAATAACTTCAAGTGGTGTACCCCTGGAGGCTAAGCACCCGGCCCTGGAGGACACTTGCTCTTGTACAATTACGCGTGGTTTTTGTGTGGTTTTCTTATCGAACGTGATTTTGTAATTTGACGCGCTTTATAAAGTTTATATCACATGCTCTGTCGTGTTTAAACTATTAAGGTTTCTAAAAACAAAAGCATTGTATTGATGCTGCATAATATTACTGTTCTTTTAGGTGTTGATATAATACGGTTAGTTTCTACAGGATACTATTGTTGTTCCATTACAGAGCTCTTGTGTTATATGATTGTTCCTTAACATTACAAATTCATCTTGGAAGCTCTGTTCTCTGTGATTATTGGATTCTTGAATACTGCTGTTCTATCTTGAAATGCAATCGTATTCTTTCTAATCAAAGTGATAATTGAATCAGATTACTATTTGAGCATGTTGTGTCTATATGGTTTTCAGTGTTGTTCCATCATGTATCAGTAAGTAGTGTTGTTCCATTTGTGTGTACATCTTTAAGAGTGAAGGATTGATGTTTGGTTATGACTAATGCAAGTGATTTGATAGATTTACGACTTGTTAGACTTAGTTGCTGCTCTATTCCTTGATTGCTGTTCCATTTCCGAATTTCTTTTCCATTTCCGAATTGTTGTTCGATTTCCGAATTGCTGATCCATTTCAGACTTGCTGTTCCATTTTAGATTTGCTGTTCCATTTTAGAATTGCCGTTTTATTTCAAGGTTGTTGTTCCATTTCATTGCTGTTCGATTTCTTTGTCGTTCCATTTCTTATCTGCCGTTCCATTTCTTGTTATTGGTGTGAAGGAAAATCTCAGGTTGTAGTGAGCATCAACATCTGCTGTCTGGCTCCCAGACCCCCGATCTGTCCTCTGATTTCTTTTCCATCAGTTTCTAAAGGGATGGGTTATCACTACCGAACCCTTGACTGATAAATTGCTTACTATTCTAAATGTATGATTTAGTCTTTTGAAGTAGTTAAGTTGTAGACACACATCCATTTACTCTTGTATTTTTAAACACTGTGCTACGAGCATTACTCTGGCAAATGATAAGCCTCAGACTGAGACACTCTTTGAAATAGCAAAACGTTCCTGGATTGACATATTAATGTGAGGTAACTAGAGGTGAAAGAGACCCTTTTTATAGCTCCACAACATATTTCACTAAAAAATACTACACACTTTAGTTGAAGGTACCATTTCAAGCCTCAACTACTGCAATTGGTCCATTGTTGTCTCCTGATTATATTAAAAAAATTGCTAGAAACACAGGCAGAAACATAGGATGCTAGAGTGTCAGGTGTTATCACTCAGGTTGTCCCTAAGCTCCTGAAGGGATACGGCCGAGGTAACCACAAACCAATATATGGATCACAGGTTCTAGCCCACCTGCAATCAGAGAGGGCTCTCTCTTAATGATTTAGCTTTGTTGATGATGACTTTAGGATAGTTATTGGGTTCAGGGGTTTTGATTTTTTGTTTGGATGGAAGATGAATGTGAGGCAGATAATTCCAAGCAGAGAGGCAAGGGAAAGTGTGATAAGTTTTAAACCATTGGGCATGGAGTCATGGATTAAGGCTTGCTGTTGCGTTTTCTTGGTCACAAGAGGATTATGGAGCGGGATAGCTACACATGAAACAATACCAATTTGCTGAAAAGGTGGGATGAAAGTCAGAGATGAAAGGAAATCAAGAATCTTTCATTAACTAACATGGAGAGAGGTGAATGAATGGTTATCTAGGAGCAGTTAAGAATTCCTAAACTAGCATTCATATGTGAAAGAAACAGCGTAGACAAGATCATTTAAGTATGCATGTTCATAACTATTCTTGATGAAAACATGAAGAATTTGCAGAAATTGAGCCTAAGGTGCAGCCAAGCAAATCCTAAGCTATTCTTCTTTTCTGCAATTTAGATGGTAGATTGATGATAACACAAACATAAAAAACTAAACAGAGTTAGAGAAACACTTATTGAACCATGTAGAAGCAGAGGAATTCAATAGTCACTCCTCAACCAGTTAAACACAACAGACAGTTTCAGAATCCTTGCTTTCAGCAGTCTTTGATTATAGAAAGTATCACATTTACAATGCGAGTCTCTGCTCGAGCAAAATATCGAACTAACAAAGATCAAAAAAACCAACCAACCCCTACTTCATTTTTCAGGGTGGTATATATAAGCAAAATATCTAAAGTCATTTATTACAACCGACCTAAACAGGTTTGCAAGAAAAAAGCTTTCTAAACCTAACTTATGTTGGAATTAAATGTAAGCAAGTATTTTTTGGGCTGCGCCAGTGGCAGCTGGATCAAAAATTGAGTTAATGTGATGTCCTCTATGGCTTGGTGCACTGGTTCTATCATAACTGTGCATTGAGTTCTGGTCCACTGATCTCCTGTGAGTTTAATGTGCAGTCATTTGTGCTGGTGAGCTTTCAATGTGTCCTCAACTACTTCTTGACTTTCAGGGCTTTCCTTTTAATGTTGGATTTGCCTCGAGCCCTGAGAAAATATCCTCTGATACACTTTGCTGCTACTCGGATACTCTTTGACATGCTTTTTATCTTCACAACTGCTCTGATACTCTTTAACCTCTGAACTGGGTCTCTCTCTGTCTTCAGATACGTTTAAATTGGCAAAATCAGGCTTTTTCTGCAATTTTCGGTGCAAAAAGGGCCGAGGAATCAAAAGATTCCCTAAAGATTCTCCAATATGGCCCATTTCCCGTAGCTTTGCGCTAATCGCGCATCGAAAACTGCCTCTGTTTTTCATTCCGGAGCTCTGAAGCTTGAATTTCGCGCTTGCGCGTTTTTCCATTTTTCGGCTGCTGACGTCAGGATGACGTTAGCTGTACGGCGGTTGACGTCATCATGATGTCAACAGTGGGGTCCTCTGGTATGGATCTGACGTCAGCATGCTGACGTCAACAGGGTGACGTGGCAGTACGGCGGGGTGATGATGTGGCGGGACACGGTGGCCGGTGACGTGGGCCAGGTGCAAGTAGGGAGGGGTGAGGTGGAGGCGACGTGGCGGGGTGACGCGACACTCCTGTCATGCGAGGGGAAGGGCTGTTTTGGGGTTCATCGGACCACCTTTGGTACAGAGGCGGTTTCTGTCAGGGGCGGCCCGATGCAACGGGAAGGCGCCAGCTGTCCCAATGTACGACGGTAAAACCATCGGACATCAGGTGCTAATGTACCCATACAAAAGGGCGCCCGATATGGATAACAAATGTTAGATCTGGAGGAGGCGATCCAACGGTGGATGGGAGGCGAAGAAGCACAGAGTTTAGTATAAGTGCGTGCGCGTTAATTTTTAATTTTTCGCGGCGCGGGTGGGTTTAGACTTTAGGAAACGGTGTGATGTTTCGGCGCTTGGTGATTTATTTAAACAAACATTAATAAATTCCAAAGAAAATGCGCGGGGGGTGGGGGGGGGCTTTGCATTTGGAGAAGGGTTCTATGTGTTTTAGAAGGAGTCCAAACACCTTGGGGGGAAATTTATGCAGAGATGGGGGCTCTTACTAAGGTCCAGATGACCTAGTAATTCCCAAAGGAGGTTTATGGTTATATTTCAACCAGGGGGAGGGGATATTTACATAGGGGAGTTATTAACCTAGTTTTAATAGGGGGAAGGGAAAATAGATAGGGAGTTAAATAATAATGTAATTAACTAATAATGAAAGTGACTAGAAAGCGCTAAGTTTCAGAGATCTTAGGCTGTGAAGGGGAGATAGAACTTTGTAGAGAAAGTATGGAGCCTCCTTGAGTAAAGCAGATCTTTACCAAGGCTAATGACATGGAAAACGATGAAACTAAGAGATATCAAGCAGATCTTGACCTCTTTTGGGGAAATTAGTGAATGAATTATGGGAGAAGAAGAAGGGGAAGTTAGTTATGCCTGATTTGAGCTCCTCCATATGGGAACTGCCTGCTGATTGTGATTTGTATGAGTGTAACATTTGAAAATGTGGAATTAATCACAAATCAACATTCTGAAACCTCAAAATTACCTACCCAACCTAATTACCTAACATTTTTTCTTCTTTTTGGTTTGGGTGCACTTGGACTTGCAAACCTAGCTTTTCAACTTTTCTTTTCATGTCTTCCTATCTACATCTATACTTAATTCTTCCAAGGGCCTAGATTAAGTAGTTGGGCTCCTTTGATTCTCTACCTATCTAAGAATCTGCCAAGATTAAGCTGTTTGGCCAGATTATTCATTCTCTATATTCTAAAACAGGAAATTGAAACCTAGGGAGACCAAGATTAAGCTGTTTGGACCTCCCTTTAGCTGAAAATTGTACAAAAATGAAATAACTCTTCAAAATTGGAATGCAGCAGATGAACTTTGAGTAGCATTCTTTAATGGCCTCTTTCTTTGGTGAATGTTAGAAAATATGGAACATTGCAACATGCAAAGTATGACATATTTGGCCTGTAAAAATGTCCATCATGAAATATGAGTAACCTACTGTAGCAGGAGGCTAACAGTGGCTCCACTTGGGGATGGCCTCTCCTTGTGAGAAGCCAAGAACAGCAGGTCAGGCTACCTTGATCTTCTGTTGTTGCTGTGTTTTTTGAAAACTTCTTAGTGCTGGCTGTTTAGATTAATTTGAAATTTTGGACTTCCAACAACACTTTCCCTCACTGATTTTCTGGTAAATTATGAAGCACTACCTGCTTTCTTCTGCGTGCTTCAGCATCTGGACTGTTACAAAATAAATTAAAGTGCTGATATATACAAACATTTATGTACATAAAATAACACCGCCTGTTCTTTCTTAATCAAAGGGGTCATGGTAATGTTTTAGCATTCGACCATTAACAGGACCTTCCTCAGCTGTGCTGCCATCTAGAGATTTGAGAAAATATGTGTTGTTGCCTTGCACAACGCTGATAATGTATGGCCCTTTCCACAGAAAATCAAATTTGGAATGCTTGCCCTTGTCCTCTCTTCGTGAATCCCATCTTAGAACTTTGCTGCTAACCCAGAAATCCTCTGCTTTAGCTTTCTTATCAAACATCCTTTTGAGCTTTTCTTGCAACATTTGAACTCTGTCATACACTTGTTCTTTGGTTTGCTGAAGATGAATGGTTTGATTTACTCTTCTATGCATGTCATTTGGTTCAGCCTGAATTTCCTGAAACAGTTTGATAGTAGGAATTCCCAAAGATGAAGGAAATTTGGCCTCCATGCCATATACTAGCTCATAAGGGCTCATCCCAATGGATTTCTTAGTTGAAAGTCTGTCTGCCCACAGAGCGTTTGTGAGCTTCCTATGCCAGTTCTTTTTGTTTTCCTCTAGTAGCTTCTTTATGATGTTGAGGAGGCTTTTGTTGGATGATTCGGCCAAGCCATTACCTTGAGGGTAGTAGGCTGTGGAGTGGCCCAAGGTAATGTGGAATTTGTGGCAGAAGTTGATGATCTTTTTGGATTTGAAGGCGGCAACGTTGTCAGTGATAATCTTTTCAGGGCAGCCAAATCTGGAAAGGATATTGCTCTCAAGGAATTGGATAATGGTGGATTCATTGGCTTGTCTACATGGGATGGCTTCAATCCACTTAGTGAAATAATCAGTCGCTGTTAGAATCCACTTGTGCTGGCCTGAGGAAGAGGGATGAATTTCTCCAATGAAGTCGAGACCCTATTGTTGAAAAGGATTTTCGGTTCAAATGGGCTTAAGGGGCAGAGGCAGTAATTTTCTTTTCCCTTCGAAGATTTGGCATTTGTGACATGAAACAACAAACTTCTTGACATCTGCAAAAATAGAGGGCCAATAATAACCAGCCCTTAAAATCTTGTCAGCGGTGGACTTCCAATACAAGTGTCCTCCACAGTCCCCTGCATGGAATTCTTTCATGATGCTGTTAGTTTCATTCATAGTCAAACAATTAAGCAATATTCCTTCATGATTCTTCTAGAACAAAGCACCATCTATGA
>APFE030965982.1:618-30434 GCA_000404065.3 Pinus taeda | reverse complement strand
GAGGGGAAGAAGCATGGGGTTGATTCTTCTAAGTTTCTGTTTGAATGGTTTTTGATTTGGTTTTAAGGGAATGGTATGCTGGATCACTGAGGTGTCATAGGACTTCAAGTCCTCATAACTCCAAGAAAATTCATCTTGGAACTCTTTGAACAAATCCACATATTTTGGTTTTTGATCAGGGGGCAGATTTTTGGACAACTTAATCATTTTGGGCTGTTCTGCTGTTCCTATGTTGTGTTCTTCTATAGCAGCATTTAGAGGCTCCATTTTTGGCTTTTTGGGCACATCATTGTCATCGAACATGTCTTCTAATGGAGTGAGGCCAGCAAGTAGAAAATTACTCTTTAGATCAATAAACTCATCCTCTGCTCTAGTTGTTTCCTCTAAACACATTTGTTTCAGCTGTTCTATGTTTGCATTGTCAAAAACAGTTGGGTTAAGGATTTGTTTAGCTGTTGTAGCTGTTACAGCTGGGTGATTTTCTTCTGTTAGCTGTTGGGAATTGTTGATGGAATCCATGTCAATGTTTGTGTTCGAAAATTCGCCCTCAAGAGTAAGGAAATTGTTAATTTGGGCATCATTTTGAAACACTTGCAAATCCTTAACATTGTTTGGGACCGAGGGTCTATGTTTTATCTCAGCAGTGAAACTGTGATTTGGTTCAAAGGGAAGCTTGCATGTGCTAGCAAAAGTTGCTAGACTGTGAGCATGAATGTTATGGTCTCTTGAAATTTTGGCCAGCTTGGACTCATTGAAAGAATTGAGTATTTCTGTGGCAGTAGTCCTGTAAGCTCTCATTCTACTATCATTAGTAAAAAATTTACCTTTCATTTGTTTTATAATCAAATCGGAGTCACCTAGAATGGACACTTTTGTAGCTCCTAGGATTTTGAGAAATTTTAGGCCTAAGAGGAGAGCTTCATACTCTGCCATGTTGTTTGTACATCTGAAATTTAGTCTATAGGCATGGTCTTCTGCGTGATTTTCATGTGTATTGTAGATCCATACTCCTGCCCTTGCTCCTAATTTATTGACAGAACCATCAAACTCTAAATACCATGTGATTTCTTGCTTAAGGTTTGTATTAAGAGTTTGAGTTATCTGAGGATTGGGCAGACTTATCATTTCTATTTCGGTAGGTTCTTCTTGTTTGTTGGTTGCCTTGACTGTTGTAACAAGTTCCTGGGCATTGGCAACTGATTCCTCACTGATGCATGTTTCTTTCTCTAAGGCTGAAGGCTTATCATCAGTTGGAGGATTGGTGTCATCATTAAATAAAATAAAAGAATCCATATCAGAATGGATTGAATAAATTGGAAAATTTTGGGGCTTTTCCTCACTGCTTACCACATACTTCATCAGTGTTTCCCTATACAGTCTCTTTGGTTTCCCAAAGACAGATATAATGGCATAAGAGAGGTCGAGTTGAAGAGATCCTTGCAGTTTCGCCCCCCATGATCTTGATAGGAGCATGCCATACTTCGTTGGAATTTCAGCAACTACTACGTCCATTAGGATTGTCTTGTTGGGAAATTGGACTAGAGACACACAAAGGTCCTTGATTAAGCCTAAACACTTGACTTGACTTGAGTCAAAGGAGTATAAATCTTTATAGGGTCTTGTGACATCAAGGTTCAGTTTTTCCATTACAGCTTTGGGCATAAGGTTATGTGAGGCTCCCGAGTCAAACATAGCATTGTGCAGGATTTTATCATGTATGTGCAGGCTGACATAAAAGGGTGGAACAGGTCCATATGTGGATTTCCCATTAACTTCTGGACCAAACAACAGCTCAGGGGTATCATCTAAAACATTTACATCATCCCTGACCTCTGGTAGTTGAAGTGACCTTTGGATTTGTTACCTATACACATCATGTTTGGCAAGTTCTGAGAAGGGAATGGATATCTTAAGTTTTCCAATTTCTGCTTCTAAGTTGAATGGTTTCTCCAATGGATTCTTAGGGTTGATAGTAGCAGATTTCTCTTTTTCAGGCATATTCTCTATGTCTTCTTCCTGAATGTCAGCGTTATGATGAATGATAGTTTGTGATGTTTCTGTTTTGGGAAGATTTTTTGGATTGCTGTTCAAATTTTCTTTTGAGAGAGAGGAAGGTAGAGGCTAACCAATAGGAGGTTGTATGTCTGTTATATCCTCTACCATTACCTGATGCGGGTTTGTGACAGCAATATCAGCTGGTTCTGTTATGACAACATTGTCTTTAATTTTGTTGGGTTGTTTGCTATCCTTTGTTCTGCTGGATGTAGGGACATCAATGGTCCTTGTTCTTAACTTATATTGTTTGTGCACTTCATACACAGCAGAATCATAACCTTGTTTGAAATCAAAAGACTCTCCCGACTTGGTTGAAATTGTTTTACATCAGGGTAGTTTCGGTCCTCTTCAGTGAGAAAGATTTGCTGTTCATTTTTTGAATCTATCAGGTTCATGTGAGCCTCATCTGCGGCCTCACTGGATGTGGATACCTCCACATAGTTTTCTTGGAAAGGAGGCCTAATATCATGGTCGGGACTAGCCCTTCCAACGTTTGTGGTCTGATTTTTTCTGAAGTTCGGGTTCCTTATAGTGTTGGCCTGTTGTCCTTCCCATGATGATTTTCTCTCAACGCTCTCTACTCTGTCTCCTATGCCGCTGATGATAGCATCTAGTTTTTGGTATAAGGCTGAGGTTCTTCCTTGAAAGTGGTTCTTCTCTCGGTTCTGGCTCTGTTTCTTTTGGCAATTAGGTTTGCCTCCACACTGACAGCAACATCTTGCATCTCTGCAAGGCTTTGAGGGGCTCTTTCCCTTAATGATATTGCCATTTCAGCATTCAACTCAGGGAATTTGTACCAAATCTAAGAATTCAGGTGGAGGTCTCAAATTTTGAGGTATTGCATTGTAAATGTTATTAAACCTTGCACAGTAATCCAAGACAGCCTCTTGAGGTCCTCTTTTGATAGTATCATACTCAGATAGTATGTGCAAGGGGTCTTTCTTTTTCTCCCATCTATTAATAAATGTCTGGTATAAGGCTTCTGGATTTAAAATGGAATTGGGTGTAAGTGCCCTAAACCAGGTTCTGACATCGCCGGTCAAACTTTGGACAAAAATCTTCATTCTCACACTGTCATCATCAATATCATAACTCTCAACGTAATCCTGCATTTTCTTGGTATGCTGTAGGGCTGTGCAGGAATTTGTGCCATCAAAATAGGTAATTTTTGTCTGATAGTCCTGAGGCATATCCCCGGGATTAGCAGGCAGCTGTAAGGGCGCATATCTATTAGCCATATTAACAGGGATAAGAGGAACAACAAGGATAAGTGGAACAACTAGAGTGACTGGGATATTAGGAGTGGTAATGGTAGTATTTGTAGTGAATGGAGGTGTGGATATAGAGGTTGGGGAAGTGGATGATGAACACGGGGAAGAAGGGCTTGAACATAACAAAACTTTAACAGGGGTTAAAAAGCTATTAGGTTGGACTGTATCGGGACCATAAACAGTCAAATCTTCTTGCTCCTCTTGCTTTCTACGGATTTTAGGGATTATGTTGGGATTTTCAAAAATAGCAGGGGGATTAGGATCTGGATTTGATCTTGTGTAGCACGAATGCTTCTTGGGAGCCAGCTTCTAACTTGTTTTTTGGGAAATTTTCTAAGAACACAGGTCAACCAAACTTTTTTAAGGTTGGTTTCTTCCTCTGTGGAGCTTTAGACTGGTTTTGTGAGATTATCTGAGGAGGTCCCCAGTGGAGTCGCCGTTATGTTATCACTCAGGTTGTCCATAAGCTCCTGAAGGGATACGGCCGAGGTAACCACAAACCAATCTTTGGATCGCAGGTTCTAGCCCACCTGCAATTAGAGAGGGCTCTTTCTTAATGATTTAGCTTTGTTGATGATGACTTTAGGCTAGTTATTGGGTTCAGGGGTTTTGATTTTTTGTTTGGATGGAAGATGAATGTGAGGCAGATAATTCCAAGCAGAGAGGCAAGGGAAAGTGTGATAAGTTTCAAACCATTGGGCATGGAGTCATGGATTAAGGCTTGCTGTTGCATTTTCTTGGTCACAAGAGGATTATGGAGCAGGATAGATACACATGAAACAATACCAATTTGCTGAAAAGATGGGATGAAAGTCATAGATGAAAGGCAATCAAGAATCTTTCATTAACTAACATGGAGAGAGGTGAATGAATGGTTATCTAGGAGCAGTTAAGAATTCCTAAACTAGCATTCATATGTGAAAGAAACAACGTAAACAAGATCATTTAAGTATGCATGTTCATAACTATTCCTGATGAAAACATGAAGAATTTGCAGAAATTGAGCCTAAGGTGCAGCCAAACAAATCCTAAACTATTCTTCTTTTCTGTAATTTAGATGGTGGATTGATGATAACACAAACATAAGAAACTAAATAGAGTTAGAGAAACACTTATTGAACCATGTAGAAGCACATGAATTCCATAGTCACTCCTTGACCAGTTAAACACAGCAGATAGTTTTAGAATCCATGCTTTCAGTAGTCTTTGATTATAGAAAGTATCACATTTACAGTGCGAGTCTCTGCTCGAGAAAAATATCGAACTAACAAAGATCAAAACAACCAACCAACCCCTACTTCATTTTTCAGGGTGGTATATATAAGCAAAATATCTAAAGTCATTTATTACAACCGACCTAAATAGGTCTGCAGGAAAAAAGCTTTCTAAACATAACTTATGCTGGAATTAAATGTAAGCAAGTATTTTTTTGGCTGTGCGAGTGGAAGATGGATCAAAAATTGAGTTAATGTGATGTCCTCTATGGCTTGGTGCACTGGTTCTGTCATAACTGTGCATTGAGTTCTGGTCCACTGATCTCCTGTGAGTTTAATGTGCAGTCTTTTGTGCTGGTGAGCTTTCAATGCGTCCTCAACTGCTTCTTGACTTTCAGGTCTTTCCTTTTAATGCTGGATTTGCCTCGAGCCCTGAGAAAATCTCCTCTGATACACTTTGCCGCTACTTGGATACTCTTTGACATGCGTTTTATCTTCACAACTGCTCTGATACTCTTTAACCTATGAACTGGGTCTCTCTCTGTCTTCAGATACGTTCAAATTGGAAAAATTGGGTTTTTTTCTGCCATTTTCGGTGCAAAAAGGGCCGAGGAATCAAAATATTCCCTAAAGATTCTCCAATATGGCCCATTTCCCGTAGTGATGCGCAATTTCGGAGCTCCGAAGCTTGACTTTCGCGCTTGCGCGTTTTTCCGTTTTTCAGCTGCTGATGTCAGCATGACGTCAGTTATACGACGGATGACATCATCATGACGTTAGCAGTGGGGTCCTCTGGTACGGATCTGACGTCAGCATGCTGATGTCAGCAGGGTGACGTGGCAGTATGGTGGGGTGATGACGTGGCAGGACACGGTGGCAGGTGACATGGGCCAGGCGTAGGCAGGGAGGGGTGAGGTGGAGGCGACGTGGCGGGGTGATGCAGCACTCCTGTCATGCAAGGGGAAGGGCGGTTTTGGGGTTCATCGGACCGCCTTTGGTACGGAGGCGGTTTCTATCAGGGGCAGCCCGATGCAATGGGAAGGCGCCAGCTGTCCCAATGTCCGACGGTAAAACTGTCGGACATCGGGTGCTAACGTACCCATACAAAAGGGCACCCGATATGGATAACAACCGTCAGATCTGGAGGAGGCGATCCAACGGTGGACGGGAGGCGAAGAAGCACGGAGTTTAGTATAAGTGCACGCGCGTTAATTTTTAATTTTTTGCGGCGCGGGTGGGTTTAGACTTTAGGAAACAATGTGATGTTTCGGCGCTTGGTGATTTATTTAAACAGACATTAATAAATTCCAAAGAAAATGCACGCGGGGAGGGGGGGATTTGCATTTGGAGAAGGGTTCTATGTGTTTTGGAAGGAGTGCAAACACCTTGGGGGGAAATTTATGCAGAGATGGGGGCTCTTACTAAGGTCCAGATGACCTAGTAATTCCCAAGGGAGGTTTATGGTTATATTTCAACCAGGGGGAGGGGATATTTACATAGGGGAGTTATTAACCTAGTTTTAATAGGGGGAAGGGAAAATAGATAGGGAGTTAAATAATAATGTCAGTAGTTAATATGAAAGTGACCAGAAAGCGCTAAGTTTCAGAGACCTTAGGCTGTGAAGGGGAGATAGAACTTTGTAGAGAAAGTATGGAGCCTCCTTGAGTAAAGCAGATCTTTACCAAGGCTAATGACATGGAAAACGATGAAACTAAGAGATATCAAGTAGATCTTGACCTCTTTTGGGGAAATTAGAAAATGAATTAGGGGAGAAGAAGAAGAGGAAGTTAGTTATGCCTGATTTGAGCTCATCCATATGGGAACTGCCTACTGATTGTGATCTGTATGAGTGTAACATTTTGAAAATGTGGAATTAATCACAAATCAACATTCTGCAACCTCAAAATTACCTACCCAGCCTACTTACCTAACATTTTTTCTTCTTTTTGGTTTGGGTGCACTTGGACTTGCAAACCCAGCTTTTCAACTTTTTTCTTTTGATGTCTTCCTATTCTACATCTACACTTATTTCTTCCAAGGACCCAGATTAAGCAGTTGGGCTCCTTTGATTCTCTACATATCTAAGAATCTGCCAAGATTAAGCTGTTTGGCCAGATTATTCATTCTCGATATTCTAAAACAGGAAATTGAAACCTAGGGAGACCAAGATTAAGCTGTTTGGACCTCCCTTTAGCGGAAAATTCGTACAAAAATGAAATGACTCTTCAAAATTGGAATGCAGTAGATGAACTTTGAGTAGCATTCTCTCATGGCCTCTTTTTGGTGACTTTTAGCAAATATGCAGCATTGCAGCATGCAAAGTATGACATTTGGCCTGTAAAAATGTCCATCATGAAATACGAGTAACTTGCTGCAGCAGGAGGCTAACAGGAAGCTCAAGGCATCACAGACGATCAAATGAAGAACGCAAGGCTGGTTAGTGCTTTACAGGATCACGTGCTAACATGGTACATCAAGTACTGTAGTGGTAACCCAAACACTAGGTTGGTAGAGATCTAGACCATGCTTGATAAAGAGTTCAGTAGGCCTAAATATGAGGCACAGTTGATTGTGGGGTTCAAGGAAATTGCAATGAAACTAGGTGAGACAACTTGGGAATTGGATCAGAGATTGAAGTGTAAAGTCTGTGAAGCTAATATAAATTTAATAGATGAAAAGCACCGCGAGTGGTTCATGGCTTCGCTCCTACCTCACCTAAAGGTTGCACTGTCTCAATAGAAGATTACGACTCAGGAAAAGGCCTTGGAGATTGCAATAATACTGCATGAAATACCGATGCAAGACTTGTATTTGGGGGTTCAGTAGATCCATGTGTAGTTGCAAAATCTTTTCCTCAAAATGCAAAGTTTGAATCAGGACAAAACAGTTTGACTAGAGGCGTGTGAAGAGATATGGCACTTGAAATGTAAAGGTCAGGGACATGACAAAGACCACTTCCTGATCTTTGTGAATTATATTGTAGGAGGAGGAATAATGCCTTTGTGGCCGAAAGCCTAAGCAAAACTGAGTGGGGGGCCTACGTTGTTTTGTGCTATATGTCAGGTGGCAGGGAAACATACGAATTACCAGTGCCATTTGTTGTAGAATTTTGTACAAACACCGCAACAACTATTTTGCAACTTCTGCAGGTTGGTAGGGCATGATGAGCATAACTGTTGAAGTTATGAATTGATGATGGACATAACACTTGCCTATAGAGTTTAGGTAGAAACACGACCTCTTGACTAGGGCACGGGGATGGCACAAATAGGATTTTAGGGGTACAGAAGAGGTCGAGGCAGAGGAGGACCTAACAGAGGTCGGGGACAACTGATTTGTTACAATTGTGGAGGACTGGGACACTATGCCCGTGAATGCACTAACCCAATGCGTTCGTTGTGCAAATATTGTACTCAGTTTGATCATGAGACAAAGGACTGTCCTACACTGATAGCGAGGATACGCAACAAAGGGATGCTACCACCGTAGCCGACTTAGAACCTGTAGATGATGAGGGTTGAGCCTTGTGAAGAGGATGTGAACGTGAATATAGTGCTCTGAAGTGGAATTGCAACAGGTGCTGCTAAGGGGAAACAACCTGAGGATAGTGCATGGGTTCACAAAACTCTGGTGAAGGAGGCTAAATTTAATTTGGAGCATGCACGTGAAATGTTCATGGAAGAAAAGAAGAGCTTCACTAAGGCCTCTACCTCAGGGAGCTAGGATAAACCTACTCAAGAAATGGACTCTTCAATTCTTACGACCTTTCTAGAGACCTGAATGAAGTTGTTGTGCGATAGCAAGGCTATGAAGGGGTTACAGGAACTTATAAATAGATGTGTCGGAAACACTCTGGGTGAACCACGTGTGGTAGGAAAGATTGGTAAGCATGAAGAAAGGATAGGACATGAGATGAGACTGACTGCACAGATAGGAGAATACAAAATGGATCAAGTTATTATGGATCTAGGGTTAGACACGAACGTTTTTCCAAAGAAAACTTGGAAGCGGATGGGGAGACCCACGCTGTAGTGGTCTTTGATTCAGTTAACGATGAAAAATTAGTAGAAGACCATCCCCATGGGATGGCTGCAAGGAGTAACTATAGATATTGAAGGTGAAAGTGTATTGCATGACTTTGAAGTAATAGAAATTGTGGATGACAGTAATCCCTACCCTGTGCTCCTTGCCATTGATTGGGCTACTGAGATGAACAGGGTAATCAACCTAAAGAAGCAAAAGATGATATTTGAAAAAAAATTGCTTTGCGTAATAGTACCCCTAGATGCTGCTAAAGGATCACACTACACCAAACCAGTCCGCAATTATGAAAGAAATGATGATTTGGACTGCATATAAAATAACAACGCAAGACCAAGATTGGGTGAATCTGAGAGCAGATAGACAAATTACATGTGATCGTGAGACTTCTTGCAACTCAGACTCAGACAAAGAATTAGAGCGTTGGTAGAATCAACTACATGAAGTAACCATGTCGAGTTGTAACATGATGACTTAGTCATTGCACTGTGTGTCATCAGAGGTAAGAAGTATGCCCACTTATGATGGCTTGAATGATGTGGATGTGTTTTTGGATGCATTTGAGAGGGAATTACCAGAGAATCAGTGCTTCCAGGCTTTGAACTAGGCACTGTGCGCTACGCTCGTGAGAAGGTGGGGTATGCACAAGGGTAGTTTTGATTATTAGCGTGAGTGTAGGAGGATGATGAGAACACGCTTTGGGAAGCTGAAGGTATGAGTGACATACAAGTATGATGGGAAGGATGATCCGTGCACACACTTGGCCAAATGGGCTAAAGCCTATGGAGTGAAGCCCCAACTTGAATGGGTGTACTTGTTTTGTCACACCTTGGATGTCATCCTGATGAACTAGTACCTGGGGACAAAGCTCTGCCATGGCACAGGCGAATGGGATATTCTACGTGAAGGGTTCATAATGATGTTTAGCTTTTTTATATGGGTTTGACTGTATTGAAGAAGTGCTACAAGAATTCAAAGCATCAATCTTTAGGATATTGTAGGATCCTTTAGATCTAATTCAACCAGATTGGACAACTCATCTGAGCCACGTGTTGAAATGCTATAATGTGATCGCTAAAGAAGAAGACGAGGACCCAAAAAAGATTAATATCCCTGAAGCCGAGGGTCACCACGAGGTCGAGGGATTACAGATCTAGAATCCTCATATATCCACACCACTAAAAACAAATCGAGTAAATATTGATACAGAGGTGGAGCCCAAATTTGCGAAAATTGGAGATTACTGGGATGGCGCAATGGTAGATAAGGTCACCAAATTACTCCATGAATACCAAGATTTGTTCCCTACCAAGTTTACGAAGTTAAAGGGATAATAGGGGACTTGGGCATTATGAAGATCATGTTAAAACCTGACGTGAAGCTGGTTAAGAAAAGACCTTACTGCCTCAATCCGAAATATAAGGAGAAGGCCTGCTTAGAGTTAGATAAGATGCTCATGACAGGAATAATTGAGCCATAGAAGAATCTGATTAGGTGATCCCAATGGTGGTATAGGAAAAGAAGCAGAAGGATGAAATAAGGATATGTGTAGATCCTAGGAAGTTGACTGATGCTTGCATGCATGATCCTTTCCCAACTCCATTCACTGATGAGGTATTAGATAATGTAGGTGGTCAGGAAGCATACTCCTTCACTGATGGGTTTTCTGGGTACCATCAGATCAAAATTGCGCCTGAAGATAGAAGCAAGATGACCTTCGCGACTAAATGGGGATGTTTTCAATACACCATAATGCCTTTCGGATTAGACAATGTGTCTGCGATTTTTTCATGCATAGTCATTACTGCATTCAAAGACTTCATTCATAAGTTTATGGAGGTGTAATTTGATGACTAGACTATGTTTGGGTTGGTAAAATTCCACGTGGCCAGTTTTTGCTTAATGCTAGATACTTGTCGAAGGTACCAGATTGCACTCAATTTGAAGGAATGTTTGTTTTGTGTCCCTTTTGGGACTCTGTTGGGTCATATGGTTTGTAGATAGGCACTGATGGTAGATCTCACGAAGATCATAGTGATACTTAACTTGGAGGCATCGAGGAGTGTGAAATAGCTACGTGCAACCTTGGGACATACTGGGTACCACAGGAAGTTTATCAAGGGCTAGGGCCCTATGTCATTAAGGAGATTACTGATGGTGGAGAAATTCAGTTTGTTAAATTGAACGGAGATCCCTTCCCAGGAAAGGTGAATGGTAGCTGATTGAAGCCATACACCGATGATATGGGTAGGTGACTATATGAAGGTGGCATAGTATTAGCAATCCAGGAAGCTGAAAGGAGGTGCAAGACTATAAACTACACTGCTCGAGTTGGGGAATTATGTGATTCGAGGATTGTGCAAAACGAGGAGATGTCACAGGGTTTGTGACAGTGTGGAGTGAGCTACGCTACCTAGGGAGAAATCATGTAAGTCAGTAGGAAAGTGACCGTTAAAGTCATTGTTCATGATTTGACGATAGGAACACAGCCATGGTGTGGGCGATCGACATTTAAGAAAACATTTATGGGTAAGATCCTTGGAAATCTGCCACCAATTCAGCATTAATGAACCGAATGTGGGAGATTTGAATGACATTGGAGACACGGTGCGAGATGTCACTGTAGAGGTACTACATCAGTTTGAGCAGTAGCAACAAAAACTATTGGGGGCCATCTAAACTGGTTGGCATGAGTTGCAGATATGTGCATCACAAGCTGGCACAGTGTCCACCAACCTCACCATCGGTACTTCAAAAGCCACTGAGATGTTGTGTGTGAAGGACTCCTGAGCAATAGTGCTGGCGAATGGAGCACTAACCACAGAAAATGAAGCTGACAAGCCCACTGTTAGCACCCTCAAGGGAGTGGGGTTGAACATGGGAGCGCTTCATGGTGAGGTGCTCAATCTACTGTAGGATGGGGTGATCATGGAGCTAAGGGCCCGTGAACAATGCGCTTTGTAGGTAATCAGTGAGAAGAAGATTAATAATGTACAGATGGCCCTGCAGTGATACACCGCCCTCACTTCCATGGTGTAAATTACTAACACAAATTAGTGCATGATTAAGGCCATGAAGGAAGGCTACCGAATGGTCCCCGAATTGGCCATTCCTAAGGATGTGGAGGTAGATGAACAGGTTGACAAGCTTTCTACAGGGGTGCGTGACGCTCGCACAGAGTTGGCCAAGGTTCAGATGGAGCTGAACCTACATATTGCAAATTTATAGTTGAAGGCCCAACCTTCAACTCCGTCGGAAGTACAGGAGCAGAGTGCAATCACTTTCACAGAGGCGATAACGGTAGCAGATAGTGTAGTAGTAGACTACACACAACTGTTTGAACAATTGTTTGAGGTCTTGACGAGTCTGCATGAGGATACTAATGAACAATGGCTAGAGATAAAGGTGCAAGAACTGCAATAGCATTATGATGAAGTAAAAGTTACAACACGCATCGTCGCTCTCACACAGAGACTAGCAAAGCTATAGGAGGCCAAAACATTGAAAAAACAGGTAGATGTAGCACAACACAAAGAGGTAGTGATGAAGGCGTGCTTGAAGACCTAGTTGGACGAAGCTTATTCGGTCACAACCTCCATTGAAGGAAAGATTTCTAGTCTGCGACTCAGCAAAAGCTTCAGGCTATCAGTTCAGGACAAGTGACAAAGAAGTTGGTTGAAGAAGTGAAGTAGGTGGCCATGCAGTGGACCGCCGAGGTTGCCATCATACAGGTTGAGCTGGGAGGTCTTCGAGCAAGATCTCCATGCTTGTAAAGTGACTTGAGGGTGAGTCACCTTGTTTGTGTTTGGGGCCTATAGGGAACAGGTTGACCCAAGAGTAGTTTTCGGGCTAAAAACCAATGTTCTAGGACAATTGTGTAATACAATTGTAAAGCCTCCGCATTTTGTGGTCACAGAGTGCAAAGGTGTCAAGAGTCATAAAAGGTTGCTCGCCCTTATTTTGTAAAGTGTTAAGTCAACTGTAAAGATCTACCCATGGTCTGTGGACTATGGGATTGTATAAAAAGGAGCTAAGTAAGCTCTAGGAGAGAAGTAGTTAGGAGAAGAATGAATCATTAGAGTTTTGGTAGAGAAGTCTAAGTGTTTTTGGGTCTTAGCATAGGTAGAGGCTCTGCAACTGAGTGCATAGAGGCCTAGGGTGGAAGTCCGCAACTGAGTACGCAGACCCCTACAGCTGTGTGTGTAGGGCGGATAGAGTTTGTCTTAAACTGGAATATACCATTAAAGAGAAGTATTTTGCAATTATTGTGTATTTATTCTCTATTAATGCATCTGATTATATTGCATTTGGGTTTATTTTACAATGTTTATTTGATGCGTGAACGTATGTGATTATATCTGTTAATTGAACACAAGTAAAGATATTAGTTTACGCGATGCCAACTGTGGTTAATTAGTAAGATAAGTAAAACACTTGATATAACTTGGGAACCTATACAAAACATTGTCATAGTTGCGCGACAGTACCTTAACCACGGGTTAGGGTTGCGCGAAGGCCAATCGTACACCTTCCCAGAGGTACTAAAGGGTGGAATAAAGGGTATATTGATAGAGCCTTAAGGCTTAGCAACTTTCACAAAAGTAGGGGTAGGGAGTATAAACTGACATCACAACCATCTCAGGTTGTGGAAACTTGGTTCCAGCATCCCCCCATATTGCTTCGGGTGAGACTTCAGTTTGCGCTCCACAGGCTGATGCCGAAAGGGACAGTAGTGTAGGGATTTGTTTGGATAACTAATGCTAAACTTGGGTAAGGGCCCACAAAGGCAACAAGGAGGTCATGCTACAATTTCATTTGGTTGTAATATTCCTTCTATTAATTAATATATAGATCTATTGTTTGTTATTCTAGACCATTGTTCAATGTTTATGTCTCTTAAGTTTAATTAATATTTTTTTTGAAGTTGGTATCTTGATGATATATTCAGTAATGTGTAGTTGTTCATTTACTAGTGTCTTTGATTGAAAATATTATTATGATGTGAAGGTGGGCTTGTTTTCCTTTGTGTGTAGGATTAGCCTTTGGAGTTAGCTGAGAACTCTTCTCAACTACTATAACCACTCCAACTAATCTACATAGAAAGAAAATCATGTTATTATTTGTCATTACTTTGTCAATATCATTTTACTTCTTGCATTTGTGAATTGGCCAGACCTTATAATAGTAGATCCCTTGACCCATCTTTCTCAGTTTTCAGGAAAACCTGAGAGGGTTATTGTTTGTCCAACAAAGCATAATTCCCTATAACACATTCAAAAACTTTTCTAACTCTTCTTTGACTATGTCCCTTAGAGCTAGATGCATCCTTCTTTGGGTCTACCTAATAGGTCAAGAGTCCTCTTTTATATTGATGAGGACACAAATTAGGATAAATCCCTTTAATGTCAGTATAATCCCATGAAAAATCATTACTTTTATTCCTATGCATTTCTATTAGTTTCTTTTGTTGTGAAGGTTCCAGTCGGGCATTAATGACCAATATTTCTAGGATATTTCAATAGATTTAATTTTATTTTCAGTGATAATATCAGGTAGAGCTACCAAATCTAGTTATTGTGCTAGTTCAATGGGTGAACATGACTCTGGGATTTTTTTCCTAAAACTAGATCGAGTGATGAATTGATGTTGATATGGGGATGTGTTATAAAGGTATAAATTACATCATCTTTAATATGTTCTTTAAAAATTGAGGCTTGATTAAGGGTGAGGTTAGATAGATTTTTTGTCACTGTCTTCAAACTAAAGAGGGTTCTTAGATTCTAAGGAAGGTTTAGCAGGAGGGTAAAGAGTAAGTTTTTTATTATAATTTCCTTTGGAAATATTCATGTCCCCAAACCTATAACAGATATAAACATTTTCTTTGGCCAACCAAGTTCTTCATAGGATTAAGGGGTAACCTCCACGATTATCTTTAGGTTGGAGAATCATAAATTCAACCACATATTCCCATGAATCTACGGAAACAACAATGTCTTCCACCACCCCTTCTAGTTTTATGGTTTACCTATCAAAATTTTGAATAACAATTGGTGCTGGTCGAAGACCAGACAACTTAAGTCTCTCCATGGTTCCTTTTTTTTATGATGTTTGTGACTTCCCCTAAATCTATCAAGGTATTTGATATAGGGGTATTGTTAAAGTTAATAGTAACAATGACGCTTCCTGGGTCCCCACATTTTATTATCAATACTTTTCCCAACATCAAATCTGCTAATTTCCAATCACATGTCCTATTTTTAGATTTCTATTTTTCCTTACTGGCTTCTTTAGGAAACGTTCCTGGAGTAATTTTGCATATATAGGAATAACCCGAATAGCTTGAAACAATGGTATCATTACACATACATTTATTAAATATCCTAAGGAATCAAATTCATGTTATATAAGCGGGTTTTTGAGACACAATCTCTCTAGATAAGGAACAAGATCAAGCTCATTCTCAAAAGATTGTAGTTTTGGAATATCTTGAGCTTTTGGAGAAAGCAATTTTGTTTCTGGAGGGACATCTTCTTCATATTATTCTTAAATGATGAGAGGGGTTTGAGTTTGAATCACCTTTCCAGAACACAAATGAATGTTTTTATACTCACCGATGAAAGGGGGAAGGTAGAAAAAGGTGGTAGTTCAACATTATAGGTGGGTTGGACTACTTTATTATTCAGATTAGGAATAGGTTGAACTAGAAGTTGAGGCCTCTGTTGAGTTTGAGAGGGATAATTAGATGGTTTCTATAATTGTTGTAGATGTGATTGATGTAGAATATGGTGCCATAATTTCCAAAAAATGAATGTCCCCTCCAAGCTACATCCCATCCTTGACTTTGTATCTGAGGGACAAATGTGCTTAAGGCACAAGAGGGTACCATCCATATGTTGTGGCAAAGTATTGGGAAGGATTGGGAGATTTAGGTCTGGAAAGTTTAGGAGGCCATGGTTTCTTTTGAGCAACAAAGTAGATATACTTAGTGTTTAAGAGATAATTTCCCATACAATAGTACGTTACTTTAATCGCAACAAACATTTCCTATGATCTTACCCAAATGGTGTGTGAGAGTGAAGAAGTGAGACAAAATGAGCTAGACAATCCCAAGCACTTTTACATTCATAAGAAGAAGTTAGTAGACATACCTTTTAATACTAGATATTAAACTCTATTTTATTATGCCAATTATTGGGAGATCTCTTCCGAGATATTTTCTATTGGATCTATTAGATAAGCCATAGACAAAGAAAGAAACCAATTTGATCTTCCTGCAAAATAATGTTAGTGAAACATAATACATCAATCTTATAACATAATAAAGAAACAAAAGATATGAATGGGGAAAATATTTGTTATTATTTCTCTTTGATTGAAATGGAGTATATTGATGAGTCCTCCAAGCCTCTACCCTTGATTTTCTCCCTAACCTCTATGCTCGCTAGTGCATAATTTTATCGCGGTCACAACTATACCAACATTTTGACATAAGTTCATTTCCTCTCCCCTATGACTAGTGAAGAGCTCTATTTATATAGATTTCCATCATGATTTACCTTGATTGCACCTAGACACTTTCTTTATCATATGAAGACAATGATTAAGGTAGACCAAATGAATCATTATTTTAATCAACAGTGATTATTTTAACCAAATTTTCTAATTTGGACCAAATCTAAGTTCATATAGTAGAATTCCCAACTATTTCAAAGCTCTAGTGAAGAGAGCCTTTGATGGCCTTCTATTTCATTCCCCACCACTAGGCATGAGTGTTGTTGGGCCTTCTGATTGGGTCCCTACCACTTGGAAGGAGCATAGATCCCTCAAAACACTTATTTCTGATGTTTCACCAATTAGAAATTGACCCTCTGACTTGGTAAAGGCTGTGTTGTTCTTCTTGACGCTAGGGGGTGGATTTTTGAGCTATAATAGATGCCCCCCAATGTATGAGGTCAGAAGAGAATCTAATCGCCTAAATACATTACAGAAGGAAACCAATGAGAGAGGTAGGGAGAGATCATGGACAAGAAACCTATAGAAAATCAAAATTGTAGAAAGATACATAAATAAGTATATCCCTGAGGTAGGCATACCCATACTCAAAATTGCGAAAATATAGCATAGATGCCCACAAAACATATTGTGGACTGATTTCGTCAAGGAGTAGGCATGATGTAATGTAGATATCTGGCATAATAGATATTAGTAGGTTTGGACATTGATGTGAGTGCCGCCAATGTGGCTCCAAAAATATATAATATATTCTCCAATTGAAACTTGGGGGAGGCAATGGTTGAGAGTGAAGTGGCTTCAATTCTCCGAGATCTTCAACACACACCTTGGTGTTACAAATCAACTATGTGCGAATGAATGAGATGATGTCAAGAACGTAGGGAGACTGTATGATTACTGGGCATCAATGTATCCCAATAATAGATGTGAGGGAGACCACCAATAAGGAAAATAGTTCCCAAGATACCTAGTACATTCTATAGAGTGCAAATGAATGAGCTAAAGTCAAGCACTATATGAAATCGGTCAACATGGGTTAGTGATGAAAACACAATGCAAATTGCGAGGAAATTTCCACTGATGAATGAAAGATCCAAAGTACTAGAATTTTTCTAGATTTTAATGCTAAAGAAGGTGTTGAAGTCAATGGGATGATATTTTTCGAAGGAGGTCCTTAAGGTATCCACCATCATTGACATGAAAAATACACCAAGCTAAGGTCTCTGATGATAAAAAATGAAGAAGTGATGTACAAATGACATAGGGATGGCTGACACAAAAGGTGTAATGATACATGTAAATGACCAAAACTTGATTAAGACTTCTCTTAAACATATAACACCATGACACAATAGTGAACTTGGTAGCATAGATTGAAGAATACAACCATACACTATGGTGACATAGGAGGTTTCACCAAATACCATGGATTGGAAGGGTAGCCAATCAGGTTAGATATTTACTCATGCAACATAGTGACTTGAATCAAGCTGAAAATGTGATTCAAAGTCTAAAAAAAAACAATTGTAAGAGTATGACTTGAACAAGTGCCATATTCAAGGGTGACACACAACTGGCAAGACAAATATGTTACAATGAAAATGATTCCCCCACCTTTTTATATAGTGTATTCCCTTCATAGTTTAATGAGCACATAAGAGAAGAAAGTAAATTCAATAGGTTCTTTTTCATAGAGTTTATACCAAGGCTGAAAAAGAGATAAAGTTACATTTGCAACCTTTTCATGGAGTAACAAGCTTGAGAATGGACAAGAGACCACTCACCGACTTTCCATTTAAATAACGATCTAAAAAAGATAGAAATAACTTGAAATTTTCATATAGGTTTTACGAGCATGAAAATATGAAAGTAAAAGAAGTTAGGGAATTTCATGATTTCAACTAGTCATGAAAATAACACCAAAATGGAATAGACATTTTCATATAAATTTCACGAGCATGAGAATATAAAAAAAAGGAGCTCAGGATTTTCATTATTTAAGGAGCATGAAAAGAAGTCTAAAAGGAAGCTCGTCCCAAAGAGATGAGTGGCATAACATTGTGCATATTGCTCCAAAGGGTAATGTTGGAACTGACCTAAGAAAATAAAAAGACAGTGCCAGAGTGTCTAGAAATGGAAATCCACTCATCATAGTAGTATCTTTGAAAGTGATGGAAGGTTGCGAGATGGAAGAAAGACTAATGAAAAGGCAAGAGGTCGAGCATGGATCTAGATTTGGAGAGCGAAATGAAGGAAAAAATTGGTATGACAACATCTAGCAAGACATCGAGGACCATGAGTATAGGAAACCATATGGTAACATGAGAAAAAGTGTGGGGACCCCCTATAGGGTGATATCTAGTAATAATTGAAAAGGAGAGGCATGAGGCTCAAATTCAATGTCATGGAGGGTACTAAAGAGGATCCTAAAACCTATAAAAACCTGTAGCATTGACACCAAGATGACAATCAAGTGCTATTCTAGGGCACCCATGAAGGGTAGGCTCTATTGCACAAGTTACAACGTGAAAAAGGAGTGGGTAATTGTTGGGTGCAGGAATTGTAGTTAAGAAATCTCCTTTCAACACTTAATTTTTCAACCCAGGGTTTCACACACTTCGAGGCACAACACAGGAAATGCCAAGAAATGATATGAACCTTCTCCAATTGTATTCCTACTTATCAAATCATAAATTTACATAATCGAAGAGAATGATGATGAAGTGGAAATTGATACTCAAAGAAAGTCTGGTGCTGGAATAAATGAAAAGTACTTTTGCAGAAACTAAAATGGATTCCTAATTCATTGTGAACAATCTTAACTAATGAAATGACCCTTTATATTTACCTTCAGTGAGACACTGTGATAAATAAGTTATTCAGTGTGTCTATTTTCTTTAAAGATATTCTTGCCTGCAGCAAACTGTTATTCTTGTACTACAAGAACGTTCTTGTACCGGAATGTTGTGCCTGCACTGGAATGAGGTTTTGATATCAGAAATATTTTTTGTACTTATACTGAAGTTCTAACCTTCATGCAAGAGTTCTAAGTCTCCAAACTAGAACATTCTAATCCTGTACCAAATCTGAGGTTCCTGCACCAAATAATCCATATTTCTGCATTCGGTTTCTAGATTACTTTCTAAAAATAAAAAGCACATTAAGTGAAGTAGAGTGCAAATAAAAAGGAATTTTGAAAGTAAACTCTCACAAGCAAAAATATTCTTCAACTAAACTTAGATTCTAGACAGGAAATGATTGAGAGTTAAAGTAAATCTTTCTTTAAAACATAAAAATCTTTTATATAATTATGGGAATCATCTAGTTCTGTAGATCAGGATTTTCTTGAGATAGTTGTGCATGTAATTTAGATATGCCTTTTTATGTTTTAACTCAGAGGGTTCATTCAATAATTATTCATGAAATTCAATCCTTTCTTCAAAAGTGTTTAGTGCAAGCAAAGATCTGTAAGTTATTACAACTTTTACTCCATATTCATCACATCACAATTAAATCTTAAGTGAAACCTCAAATATCAATAATTCCCTTAGTTTAGAAACAAAAATTAATCTTGCTGGAAGGAATAAAGAACTCTTGCGAACAGAAAGGAGTAAAAGACTTGAAAAACTAAACTAATGAAATCAACTTGCAGAATTAGAAATGCACTAGTACAAACAACATGCTTGTACCGATCTTGCAAAAATAAAATTAATCATTAAAAGGAAAGCTTATATAAATTGAAATCAAATAATTCTAAGCCTGCACACCAAGGATCCGTAACACAATAACTATAAATGAAATCAAACTTGTAACTTGTGATAAAGATCAAAGTCAATAATGAATTCACACCTGCACTCTAAAATATTAACACACCTTTAAAGAAAGAGAGAACGAGCTAGGTTGGCTAGGCACTGGCCAACCATCTCATTTCCCTGTTAAGAAATTGAGAAAAAATGCAGTTGGTCAAAGATTCATCACAACGTAAATAGAAAACAAAATTGCATACTGGCGCATTCCTTTATATTAGTTTCAAAAGAAAAGTCTTGGATCTGTAATCCAGACCAGAGAGGCGATACTCCAAAAAAGCTAAAGTCTCTTAAGAAAATTTCACGATAACATTTCTCCTTAATTCCTATCAAAATTTTATATTATATACAAGCCTTCAGGACCATGACCATAACAAAATCACAATAGTAGCTTTACTAAGCCTTTCAACTATTTACAAAATGCTAATCTAAGGTATCTGGCTGAGGTCATGATCTTCATCCTCTGATTTCTCTCTCGCTCTGAGCCCAACTCAAGGTCAACTGATCCTTTACCAAAGATACACATTGATTGGTGAGCTATCACAAGAGTGCAGGAATCCGCTAGCTGGCACAAGAACCCTATCAATGATTTGTCACGAGAGTGTAGGAATCTACCAGCTTGTGCAAGAATCCTACTTGCACTCGACCATACTATCACAATGATTAATAGATTTTCTTATCAAATACTTTATGAAAGACAAATATTACTTGCAAGGATAATTAAAGGTATAAAATCCATAAATAAATAATTACGTCCATGACAAACCTTTAAATGTGAAAATACAAAGAGGGTGCAAGAATGTGCATGATTTTAGAGAAAAGTATAGGCATGAATAGGTTCATGGGTTAAAATAGAGGTTTAGGTCATGTGTTTAGAGTAAGATAGAGGTTAAAAAATAGGACAATTTAGCCTACCGACAGTAATTCCACAACTTGATGGGCTGGGCCCTAAGGAAAGCTGAAATGGAGACATAAAAGGCCAATAACGCAGTGACATGATCGGTGAATGCTGGTCCTATATGCCTATTTCGGTTATATACCTCAGAGAATAATGTTTTTTTTTTTTAATATATACATATATACAAATCATGAAAAAGTCTAATGGGTTATGTAATGTAGTGCCCATTGTTGGGAATCGACCAAGGAATCCAATATATGAACTCAAGTGTGGTTTTTGGCAACATATGCAACACCATGATGGGGCCATGCCACATCCAATTGAGCTTCCATGTTATGAAAGGTTGATGATTCTAGGGAGGGCCTAGAACCATAACATTATTAGGAATGACTTGAAGACATCTTGGGTGAAGGATCTACTAAGGTAAGACAACTCCTTGATAGTGATGATCAAGACATGAACATGGTATGAGACATTTGTCGATGAGGGAGTTTAGAGTGGATAATTTGGTGGCAAGTTCAATTCTATAAATCCTCTAATTGACTTGTTCTAAGGGTGATACTTTAGTAGATGACTCAGGAAATTCTCCCTAGATTGGTTCAATATTTTGAGTGTAGATCTCCATCCATTCCATATGCAATAGACTAGAGGCATCCTGAGGCATAGTCTCCCTTAGCTTATCTTGTGAAGTGATGACTTCCAATATGTCCTTATCAAAAGGTAGATTAATATCAAGGGACTCACATGAAAGTGATGGAGTGATTACCCATATGGGTAGAGGATCCTGATAATATTCCATATTTGGATGGATTTTCTGACCAATGTCATTAGATGGTGGTGGCACCACTAAAGATGTGATGACTTCCACAAAATGTGGCATTGTGCCCCCATGAGATTCTTCTTTCATAGGCACTGCCCGAGGATCAAGAGGTCAAATGGATTCACTAGCGACAAAAGAGATCATGTTAATCATGGAAGAAAATGTACATGGATCTAGTGGATCAAGAGAAATGTTTCCATAAATGAGGAGTTTTTGAAAATTTTGATCCCAATACTCTCCATAAGAGTGGAAAAGGTTTCCTACAAAGGGGGCCAACTGACTATCATGAAATCAAATATCAGGCTTGAAGAAGTATACTAGTTGACAATGACTATTTTACCATCATGCAGGAATATCACAAGATGGAGTATTGATGACATGACAATGGTAATAGAGTAGAACCAACTTCACCCAAGAAGGAGGTTATAATCTAACAGTGCATTGATGAACTCAAACTCAACATAGATTTCTTTTCCTCCTAGTTTGATAAGCAAAAATGAAAACACCCCTTGAGGTTGAAAGATGTGCCCATAGAATCCCTTTAAGGTTGATCTAGGTGCAGACAAAGTGGGGGAATTGAGAGCTTTCTAACACTTCGATGACATGATACAAGTTGAGGCGCATTCATCCAAAACTGTCCTATAAATGCGTTGTCCAAAAACATGGACCATTATATGGAAATGTATATGATGTGGAAGACGTGGCTTCTAAAATGATGGATCAAAGGTCATAATGTTAGAGTTTGAGCGATCCAACCCATTGATAGCAAATAAAATTTCCTTCTGTTGCATTAGGCATCTTTTCAACACTTCTAATGAAAATGTTACAGTTGGATCTTGGGTCAGATCCTCAACAATCCTATAGTTGTGAGCAACTTTATCATTGGGATTGTGGATAGTATTTCAAAGAGCACCCTTATGTAGGTGTGGCACAATGTACAGTGATGATTTATTGAAATGAAATTGACCATCTAGTGTAGGTTAGTTCATGTGATTTGAGGTAAAAGTACCACTTTTATAATTCTCGTAATTATCAACTCTAGTGTGTAAATGGATACATGACTTAACCATATAGATATATTGTGCTGTAGGTGAGGCATTAGAGTTGTTTCCCAACTCCCCCCTTCTGAGGTGGTGGAGGATTTTCAACCATGTTTTTTTGTTGGTCTGGAAACAAATTCTTCAAGGAAACTAGTCGATGAGCATGTTGTTGCAAGAAATATCGATGAATATCATCCATTTAGGGGCACTCGTGAGTAAGATGATAATCCCCACAAATATTGTAGGGAAAGTGATTCTTATTTTTATTCTCCTTTTTTCCACTCCTAGTGTTATCTTGGGTTTTGATTCCCCCTATTCATTAGATGAATTCTTGGACTTATTCTTTTTCTTTTCCCTCTTGGTTGCTAAGGATTCTTATTCGAGGTGGATTGAACATAACTGACCTGGGAGGTGGGAACAAAGGCATAAGGAGTTTTAGTAGTAGGATGAATATCTGGGGCACTAGAAGAGATGTTCAGTTGCTACATCTAAGAGGATAATTTTCCTATGTTTCTAGATGACATGTATTTATGAGTTGATGGACTAGTCGATGGATGAGGACCATTTTTAATGCATTGATATAAGGTGATTGAATGCGAATAAATCAAATCAAGTTGTTGGGAACAAATGATCACTTTCTCTTTGGTTTGGGATCCATGCTTTGCCACACCTTCAATGATTTATAGAAGCAAATATTTAATAAACCACTCATGAAGCACTTCATTATGAAGTTTGTTTCAGAGCAAAGCTCATTGTCCCCTCCAATCATGAATGCAATCAAAAATGTGTGTGGAGTCATCGTGATGGAAGGTAGTGAGGGTATGTGTACTAGCCTCATATCTAATAGGAAATTGATAACGATTAACAAATTTCTATGAAAAACATAGGAATGTATCATAAGTAGTGGATTTGAGATCAATATACTACTTGGTAGCACCATCGGTGAGAGTACGCCGAAAAATCCATAGCTTAATGATATTATCCATAAAAGACTTTGATGAACACCACAAATGATAAGTGGGGATATGGGCCACAAGGTCTTCACCATGCTTACCATCAAATTTCAGAATGTCTGCTGGAAACTTATGTGGAACAAGGGGCCATGTAGGATTTTGTCAGATGGGGTCATTCATCAACTTAGAAATAGTAGGCAAAGCTAGAGTTTCCAAGAAAGGAGATGTGAATGAAAATTGGGAGGGGTTAGAGGCCCCTTGTGACCCAAGTGGAGGAGGTGCTCTCCACATAATGTTGTTTCCATTATTAGGGTTAGTCGCACGAGAGGGTTGACTAGAGTTGTTAGTTCCAGTGCCCATGTAAACTTGTGATTGGTTAATGCCCCTAGTGTAAGTGGTCCTAGTGAAAAAAGGATTTCCAAGGGGTTGTTGAGTTCCTGGACCATAGGGGGATCCAAAGGGGTTATTGACAATATTACGACCCAATGTAATATACATGTAAAATGTGTTTGTTCCCCTTAAATGAATTTCAAGGTTCAAATGTGTGACTTTGGAACATAGATCCCCTAAGAAATTGAATCCCAAAAGGATTGGTAGGCCCACTAAAAACAATGCACCTCCAAAACTACTAGAGGATGACATGGCTATACTGAAAGGATTCCAACCAAATGGAAACCTATTATTGGATATTTTTTTACTTCCTACTTAGATACCAGAACTCATCATGGGAATTGTGAAACTAAGTGTGAAAGGTAATCTAGATCCTCCAAAATTAGACATAGGGATACTATACATGATGGAACTAGAACCCCCAATAATTGTGAATGGAGAGGTAAAGGTCATTGATATTGTATGTGCCAAGTGGAAAAATTCCACTAAGATTGTGCTAGAATGAGAAGAGAGAGTCATAAAATGATGTAGTGTGGAAGGGATCTGTGGTCATGGGTGTGGATGTAGATGTGACATATGGAATAATGTTAGCAATGATAGGTACAAACATAACGGGTCACGATGTAGAATAATTAACATTATGCATAAATAACTCGGGTAAGGGGATATGTAAAGATCCAGATAAGTCAATATTCCCACCTAATGAAATCAGTTCATAGGTAGCATGATGAGGTGGAAAATATTGGTCAACCATTCTATGAATGGAAGGTCCAAGCCTCTGAGTATCACCCAAAGTAGGCTGAGACACAAACATACCTATGTTATAATTAAGTCTATGTCTACAAGGTGATGGAACCTCTTCATAGGTGGCAAGGGCTGCAAGTCTATGAGAATGACACAAATGAAAATCCACCATGGTGGCAGCCAAAGGTGACACAAGCCTGAACAAATTAAATTCTTAAGATCACTAGATATAAAGAATAAACAACACACACTAAAAAAGATCCTAAATCTTCAAATGTTTTTAACCTGAATGGGAAACAAATCTTGTTGATTTTTGTTTGTTCTATATTTTTATTTGCTTTAGATAATTGCATTTCATCATTTACATATTTAATTAACACTACAACATCATAAATTCATTAACATCATATGAAATTATATATAAAGAACAATATCATCATCAATTCAGTGGAACATAAATGAAAAATAGAAGAAATCCACTCACACATAGAGACACCAGGGTTGGTCAGAGACCAGGGAAAAACCCCACAAGGAGGAAATCCCTTTCAAATTATTCTTCTTATTAGATTATCATAAAATGTTTAGCAAAGAGAGAGTACAATATTCTAGTTTCTTGAATCACAAAACTATCCAGCAAAACCAACCAAACAATATAAAAAATATGAGCCTAGAAACAATAATGACAAGAGATAACTTTTCCAGGCTACAGTCATAGTGTCTCGTATCCTTTCCCATTTCTTTTCCCATAATAGATTTTAGGGGAATTAATAGTATTTTAGGACCTGTTATTACCTGAGCTAGCTCTGCCTAATTAGGATATGGGATTTGTTTGTGGAATGTTTTAACCTACTCTGAAAACCCAATTGATGTGATACCGCACAATTACATATATAAAGAATGACTAGTTGGAATAACCACATTTGAAGCATTTGAAAGGTTGGAATCCCTTCCCTATGGTTGGTACCAATATTATATACATAATTTCAATTGATTAATAATGCTTGATCGAGGAAGGAAATATTGTAAGTTCTAGTTCTCTTAGTTGGCTTGCTATCAGATTAGGGAAGGTAAGATCGAGGAAGGAAATTTCATACAGTTCAAGATAGATCTGGGCGGAAGGGAAGTTCAGCAATGGGTGAAGGAGGTTTTGGTTGTCAAAAAGGTGAATCGAGTAAGAGGTGGCATACCGCTTCTTACTGATGATGAAAAATATGCTTTGATATTGGCATGCTTCTTAATATTTATATTAGCTATAAGATTGCGGAAGAGGAAAGATTTTGAGAATCTACTTCTATGGCTCTCCCATTGGTGACAACACTCTTCGGGGGTCTCCTCTCAACAACAGTGCCCCTCCTTGAGTGATTGGTTTTGTTTCCTTACAAAATAAAATGAAAGAGGGATTGGGTTCAGATAAGGAGAACTTGGAATACATAAGAAAAAGGGGAAGTTGGTGATAATTATTTTTATATGTAATTATGCTTTAGCATCGTATGGGATTATCTATGCTTGAATCATTGATTTTTTATTTAGTTGCACCTACCTACATATTCAATGAACAAAATAACAATCTCACATACACCAATACATAAAGAGTGACCTTGGAAAACCTTGTCTTTGGAAATCTCCAACTAGAATTGGCTTGCTCAGATATTTTCTTATTAGAGTTCAATTTACAGACTACAAAGGGCTTTGAAGAACTACACTAGTGTTAGACACTTCTATGTACATAGAGTGAATCTACATATTCTCTACTTTAGTTAATTACTTTAATAGTGCTCTAATAAAAGGAGTAAAAATCATAAGAAGTAGCCTTATTCCATTTCCTTACGTCCATGGAAACAAGCACCCTATGGAAACTAAGAGCCATACAGATCAAGCCTTTGTACCAGCAGTAACTACAAGGTGAGAGTTCCAGACACTTTCTTATTCTTAGATTAGGTCCATGGACAATAGACTTTAGAGAAAATACAAGCTTTGTGTCATATGGAAACAAGCCTTAAGAGGCTACCATAACCTCCATTTTTGTTAAAATGTAGAGATCCGATATCATACATACATTGATTAAAGTGAAATGTATATATGCCAATGTAGTTAATATCAATCAACTACCACCTAAAGTTGCAACCACCTGTCAGAAGAAAACTATTGTCTTGGTTGCATGCAACAAATGATCATGCAATCATATGAAGCATCCTTATTACACACATAGGCTTGCATGCGAGCAACTGTAGCTGAAATTTCTCTGTAGCATCCCTGCAACTTGATCCGAATTGGATCCTTAAATATTCTCTAAGTTTTCATGACTATTTCAAATTATGTCAAGCTTCAGAATCTTATGGATATCGATCTTATCAGAAATAACTTCTGAACAATGGCAATTTGTGGTTAGCACGTAACAACGAGAACCCTCGGTCAAAGCACACAGATCATTGGCCCATGGTGACGCGCACTGGCACAAATTGACAAGCGGGAGGTCAAATCCAAAAACAGAGGCAGCTTCTAATATGCGATCAGTGCTAAAGCACTATCGCGTATCGCAGGGCATCCCCCTCAGCAAAGGAAAGCCCCCAAGCGCTCGACTATGAGGAAAAGCATAAAACCATATAGAAATTTCTGATTCTATCATAAGGCAAGTCCTGCGACAAAATCAGCAGGATATCGGAAGGACATCAGGTAGTAAGCGAGTTCGACTGAGTTCCGCCCAATGCCATACACTGGGTGACATGTGTTTGGCAGATGAGAGAGAAAACCGCTCACGTCGTGTGGGTAAAGGTCACGCTACTTACCTGTACGATATGGATGGAGACCGTAGGATCTAGAGGCTCCAGATCAATGGTGGAGAAATTATCCAATGGATTACAGGATTCGACGGGGAAATAGGCTGAGTCATATAAGGTTTGAGGTCCGACATGACCAATGAGCTATTAGAGGAATCAGTTTCGTGGGAAATCTTGGAGTAATGGAAATAATGGCCGTTAAAAGAGAACTGCCACTCAGTTCATGAGGAAACAAGTGGCCACCTCTTTGTGAAGCATTACAAAGTGATGATGGCACAAAGCAGGGGAATTCCAGTGGGAAAAGACAAGAGATCCAAAGAGCTTGGAAGCAGAAATGAATAGTCAGGGAGTAGAGTGTCTTTAAGCCACGAATAGACAAAGAGTAAAGGTAGATAGAGAAAGAGAAGCAGAAAGCCGAGAGGCAATAAAGAAGTGAATTTCAAAGAACAAATAAGCCAAGTTGACCTACAGAGCCAATGCAACATTGAGTAGACAGAGACAGAGAGAGTTTGAAAGTCTATGAACTCCAGATAAGGCTTGAGTGTTTCAAGCAACTCTTTTGTGTATACCTGTCAGGTATTGAGTACCAAATTGGACTCATACCACTGAGACCAATTGAGGTCAAGATTTAGTAAGGGAAGTTTGTGTACTCTAGAGACTTGGGGAATACAAGTACAATCCTATTGATCATCATCTGTTAAGTGAGACTCAAATTGATCTCCTTATTGTAAAAACTCTACTTTAAGACACAATATAAAGGCCACCATTGAAGCATAGACTAGGAGACGTAGCCCAAGAGGATTGGGTGAACTCCTTATTAAATTTGTTATGCTTATGTGTTTTCTTATTGTGTTCTCTTACTGTTTCAGTGTCTATGTGTTTCGCAATTTTATCGATCCATTGCATAAAATAACATAGGCACACCCCAACACTTGAGTTTGTAATACCATCATTATTCCTCTGAGGTCATCTACGAGTTATTTCAGATCAAGTGGTATCATAGCTCTAGGTTTTTAAGGTTAGACAAGCTTGTGCTGGATTTTGTTGTTGAATGCTAACTAGATCAAAGCTTAAATTAGGGGAAGGAGAGTTGGTTGAAACTAATCTGGAAATTAGAAGAGTTTATTCCAAGAAGGAAATGTCAGAAGAAATTCCTTTGGGACTAGACCCCCAATTTATAGATAGTTTCCTGGCCATGAGGTCCATGGTAGAGGAAATGTATAGGGAATTTAGGAAACATAAATATGAGGATTCATCAGGCTCCAAACAAGATAAAGGAGAAGAAGAGTCTCTCCTCCATGACCACTCAAAAGGCAAAGTGAAAGAGGAAAAATTTCTCACCCATCCTAATAGCCCTAAACATAAAAAGAAGACATCTTTGATTAAATTAGATGTTAAATTTGATTTACCAATATATGATGGAGAGTTGAATGCAGAGAAGCTGGATAATTGGATCAGACAAATTGATGTTTATTGTAGTGTATAGAGTATCGACTCAGACAAGAGTAAGATTCAGTTGGCCAGTCTACGCCTCGGAGGCACTCCCTTGGTATGGTGGGAAGATAGGACATAAGATGACATGAAGAAACATGGTAATATTCTTTCTGTCTGGAGTGAATTTGTTTCTGCAATAAAAAAGTAGTCCTATCAACTAGTTTACATGCAGCAAGCCACGATGAGCTAGCAAACTCTTCGCCAATTGAAAGGGAAAAGTGTACAAGGTTACACCCAAGAATTTAGGAAAAGAGATTTGATTTTAGGAATTTCATTAGACTCACTTGAGACTCTGTTGAAGTACATAGGTGGTCTACACAACTACATGAGGCACAATATCCTCATGTTTAATCCCACTAGTATAGATGAGGTATTTGTTCAAGCTACGCATCTAGAAGCTTGATGAAAGAATGGGAACCCAGAAGTTGGGGGATCATCCAAGCCCATTGCAAGCAAGAATAAGGAGAAAAGAAAATAGCAATGGAAAGAGAGGAAGGCCAACACTGCATAGAAAATCAAGTCTTTATGTACTCACTGTAAGAAGGATAGGCATGATGATGAGCACTGTTGGATTATGCATTTGGAGCTGAGACCTAAGAAGTTCGAGGGCAAGAAGTGTTGGGTTATGTTATATTCTTTCCACGACTAACCTACGTAGTGAACCAGGGGGTTAGAGGGGGAGCGGAGCCCCCCCTTCGTTGTGCCGATTGCGCAGTGGGGGGCTCACAGGGGGGTTTGAGGGGGGCGGGTAGCCCCCCTCTACGGGGTTCGGGGCAGCGCCCCGAGAAAAATTTTTTTGGA